>JBCFYV010011172.1:53690822-53890822 GCA_039000515.1 Timema cristinae | reverse complement strand
GGCCCAACAGGCTAAATCAGATCTATAGGATTTTAGCTTGAATTCCTTTCTGATTTACATATTTATAATATATTAATCACATAGTCATATGCCTTATACATGTGTGGTAAAGACCCTCTAAAATAAAGCACTGTATCTAATATTTCAGTTATAATTATGTGCAAGAATGCTAAGAATGTATAAAATAAAAACTTACAGACAATTGATCAAACATTATTAATTATGTAACGCTATAGATGAAGTAATCTCTATGTTAAAATATATCCTTTCGGAACCCTGAAGATGTACAACTATATACTAAATCACTCACCATAAATATGGTTACAACAGAAGTTTAAAGAGAGGTAAGAGAAGAATAATTAATTATAAAATTACCCCTGAAAAATGTTAAATTCCAAAAAGTCAAACAATTAAAAAAGAAATAAAAGTACAAAAAAAGGAATTTTGAATCTTCCTCAAATTCAAGAATATATTTAGATTGAGATTTATTTTCTGATTATTAATCTATATTAATCTATGATAGGTTATATCTGCAAAAATTGACTGAATTCGTTTGATGGTTAGGGTAGGTTTGATATGGTTTTGTTAAATTTTGTCTGCGTAAATGAAAGGAGGAAACATGTTTTTAATAAATTCACACGTCCTATCTCGGTTGGTCCAAAATACCTCCTATTAACTTATTAATACTTCTCCAAACGTCTTAAATAGATTTGTCAAAAAGGTTACTTTTCGGGTAGATCGTGCCAAACATCCTACAGCTAAAATATTTGATAAATTTGGTTTTTATATATAAAAATAAGCGACTTTGGTACTCATTGTAAGCTCGCACAAGGCAAACACTGGTCTTATAAAATGGCGATTTATTTGACCATATAAATCACGTTATTTGAAAGTACCCTAGCGAATATTTTAAAACTTATCAGCTAAAACGTTTTCTGTGATATACTTGTACAATAATGTACAATTAAACGTAATATGTTACATGGAAACTTAAATAAAAAAATAGTGTTTCTTTGTTCTTTCCTCCAATTCATTTCCATTTTGTTTTCAATCCTGGGGATTTTTTTTTTCCTTTCTATTTCCTTTGCAAAGTATCAAACCTACGCCCTCCCCTCTTCCGGTTCCATCAAGTTTAATATAAAAGTTTTCTGTTATTTTTATAATCGCAACATGAAACTTCTAAGTAATAACCATTAGATAGTTTCTATTGTAAGCCCTCTAAGTTATTTATTTAAAAAAAAATCTTAGTTTTCCTCTTGAAGGACTATTTTTAATTCTTGATACTATGAGAATACAATTTAGTTAAAATGTTTAAGAATATTCAATATTTTAGAGACTAGAACGAAAGTATTGAGAAAATGGAAAACTGTTTAGTTCATCTTATATTGTTTACAATTGAAATTATTAAATATAATGTATATATTGTCAGCTATGCAGAGTGAATGAATAATCTATAACCGTGCTCAGATTATTTACTGGCAAACCCAATGGGAAGAGACCATTCAGAAGACATAGACGCACATGGAAGAATAACATTAGAATGTGCATCCTTAAATCTATAGGGTGTTGAGAAGTGGACTGAATAAAACTATCAAAGATAGAGATAGGTGGCATTTTCTTGTAAATGCGGAAGCGAACTTTCAAGATCCTAGTGCCATAGAGTAAATCATAGAGTATGAAAGAACAATTTAGAAAATTAACAATTGATTACTGTTGATGTTTATAAGAGGTTTAGAAAGATTAAAAAGTAGATTAGTTAAATAATGTTGTCGGTGCTTGTACACTATTTATACGTCAACGAGAAAGATATATATCAATATTTATGTCATCATAAGTCTGAATAAGCGGTGGAGTAGTTCAACTAGTTGAAGATAGAATATTTTAATTTTTCCAAAACATTAAGTTTTGTTGTATACTAACATTTTTAAATAGCTTATAATAATTTTAGTTGTCAACTACAGTGGAACTACAGTTAGGTATCCGAAAAATAATTATTTCATTACGTTCTACTATATGTTCAGGATTTATATAATTTTACACTATGAAGTTAGGATGCGGAAGGTATAACTTTAGAAGAATTGTCTCGAAAATTTCAGGGAATTTTAATAAGAAACCATTTTGATGAAAATATTACGAGTTGGCCTATTTTAGACCAGGATTAGAACCCATAATAATTATAGTATGAATAAACTGACGAGATTCATTAAAAAGTATCACGATAGTCTTATATATAATTAATATATATTATTAATTAATATTTTTACATCATCTCGTATTAACGATCCAGGATATCCTAGTATAAATTAAATAATTAATATATATATATATAATAATATAATATATTATTTAATTTATACTAGGATATATATATATATATATGAGGAAGGAATAATTTCTTATATTCCAAGAAAAAACTCCTCAGGTAGACCCAACTCAATATAAAATCCAGAGTCTCCCATCAATCTCATACCAGAGTAGACGGAATTAATAATAATAATATAATAATAATAATAATAATAATAGCACCACGTCTTACTACCTGTTCGGGTTATACGCTTTAATAACTAATTACGCTAATGGATTAGGAATTGGTAAGGTTGAATTAGAGGAAGTGAAGCTGCATTTGCGTGGAGGGAGAGTGGAAAACCATTTAGGAAAAACCACCCCAGTTCACCCGAACGAGATTCGATCCTCGATCTCCCCGTCCTCGGTAGTCGAGCTCAACACGACTAGCGCGTTAACCAACTACGCCAACGAGAAGGGGTTAGACGGAAGAGCTTAACGCTTGGTCTGCGTTTACATCAATGTGGACTGCACATATAATTCCATTTTATACTAAACAAAATTATCAGTTAATTAGACAACTATGTTAACAATTTTATATGCTACTTTATTTCTTGCTTTTTCAAAAAGTGTTTTATATATATATAAAACATTATATATATATATAAATATATATATATAAAACACATATATATAGCTTATTTTTAAGCTAAAGAATCCGTAAATATATAAAAATTTGCGATATTCAACCATAATTTGTTTTACTCGAAGAATGCAATTTTTTTTTAATCGATGATAAAACATGTGATATCAAGCTTATTAGGAAAATCTAGACTGCAAATAAATACAAACCTACTTGTCCAAAATATACTTGAATTATTGCTTCCATCATGATTCGGTTTTCAATAACTTGTAGAACATAAATCTTTACAGCCATTCGAAGAGCCATGTTTACTGCTGAAAATGTTTCCGATTAATAACCGATCGTTAGTTTTGTGACAACGCCGATAACTTGGCAGTGACAACACACATTAAACACATATTTCGTACGATGAATAGCGATTTTCATGTTTCAGTGTCCATAGATTTTACACTTAAATTAGGGCACAAATATGCATATGCTCTTAATCAATATTCTAGAGCCATAGAAACATTTCAATGATAAAAATATGTGATGAAATATTTGTTTCATACTCTGTGTAGAGATCTAAAAGTTTTGACACATTCTGATTTTACTTTAGGAAACATTCTAAATAGATTAAAGTAAGAAGTGATATACTTAAAAAAAAATCATTTCTTCAATTGTAACTAGAACACTCAACTAACCTTTTTACCAGTTTGGTAAATAATAAAACCTACGATTTATAAAATGATTTAAATATTTAACATCAATGATGAATTGAAACTTGGTTTTTATCCTGAATGTATTGTCCAACATTGTAATTATATTTTAATATGTTGTTGTATATTTTTATAATTGTCATCAACACGTTTTATTTTCAATTTTGTTGATGATATTATTGCAATGTATGTGAATTACTTTATGTATGACATTTTGTTGTGCGCTCTAAGCACAATTTAACCAGACGTTTGAACATTAAGGCCATTCAATTTTAACCACAATTATTTATAATATATTTAATTGATTAAAGTTTTCAATTTATATACTCGGTATAGCAATCCTGAGATTTTATCTAAGTTTTAGACAAAAATTTTATAATCTATTTATAATCTATTTAATTCATTATATTTTCCATCTATATGCTGGTTATAGCAATCCTAAGGTTTTATCTAAGTTTTAAACAAAAATTTTATAATCTATTTATAATCTATTTAATTCATTATATTTTTCCATCTATATGCTGGTTATAGCCATCCTGAGGTTTTATCTAAGTTTTAAACAAAAATTTTATAATCTATTTATAATCTATTTAATTCATTATATTTTTCCATCTATATGCTGGTTATAGCAATCCTGAGGTTTTATCTAAGTTTTAACCAACATTCTGATTTAATAAAATGAAAACACTTTTATAAAGAGTTATGATTTTTGCAATGTGTGGTATGAAAACAGGTCTCTTTCAAAATGTGAGAGGACCAGTCGCTCGTAGTAATATTATTTGTAAGTTCTGACTGCTTCTTTAAATATTCTAGAACTGTCAAACTATAGAATAGTAATATTTAGTTAATAAACAGCTGTATAGGCTAACTTCTTAACGACGTTGCCTACTTGGGAATTTTGAAGCTATTTTGTGATGTGGGTTGCATTATAACTTGACGCACCTAAGCAGTCTAAGCACTAATACACTTAGATATCAATGTACGAAATAGAAAGAGAGGGGAGAAAATGAGTTTGCCCGGAGAGGCCTCTTGTCTATGTTCTGATAACCCTTTCCCTTTTCCTCTGACGAGCTTACACATTCACTTAAAGATTTGCTTCTTGAAAATATTAAATCGATTTTAATTTTACCTTTTACTTGTTTCCTATTCTAGATAGACTTATGTTTCCATATACGTATTTAATCTACATCCTGGCAGGAAGACTCCTATAGGCCATAGGAAATAGCCAAATTTTGTAAAAATGTATATAAAATACCATTAAAAAACTATTAAATTATACAAATAATTATTTTGTGACACTGTAGGACTATTTTTAGAATTATTTAAGAATTTATGTTTTTTATTTAAACGTTATATTTTGAAAACTCGCTGAATTAAACGTATATTAATTAAAATGGGAAATCCTAGCTTAATTGGCCGGGATGTCACGGGTGGCAACGTCCCTAATATTAGGTTTGTTTATAATTAAAAATTAAAGAATAAATCTACAATTAATGAATTTGGTTTCGTTTTTATTCAATGCAAAATCTTATCAATTTAATAAAATTAATTAGATAAAAAATTTGCTTTACATCTTTAAATTGGTATTAATAAAACTTATATTTGAAATGGTAAACTAAATTCTTAGGAAAATTTGAAAGATATGGTTAAAGGGCATTTTCAAATATTTATAGATTATATATTTCCTGTAGCTACCTGCTATAAGATTTTATCTAATATATTTGTAATAAGATATGCAGAAGAAATATTTTGGGTTTATCAGTGTGTATTTTGACTAAACAAATAAATAACGTATATTATTTTTACTATTTGGCATACATTAAAAAAATGTGTGAATACAACATAACGGTTCATCAATTATACATACATTTTTAAAGGCCTACGATACATTTAAAATAATACAAAATTTTATTTAAATTTTGGAAATCCAAAATACTTGTCAATCTAATTGAGCAAAGTTTGATTGATACGCGTGGCAGGGTACGGGTTGGATGTTAATATATAAGATAATTTCGAAATACACAATTGATTGAAACAAGGACATGCACTGTGTTAATTACTTTTTAATCAATCCTTAGAGTATTCTATTAGGATAATTCTGGAAGGAGGGAAAGGATTAACACTAAACGGTACAATGAAGCTATTAGAATACGAAGTTGATTTAGCTTTGTTAGAAAATAGTAAGGAAGCTGTTGCAAGAAATGCAGAAATTTTACTAGAAGGTTGTAAGGAAATATGTTAAGAGGTGAAAGATGGAATTATAAGTACACGATCACACAGAGACAAGAGATTGTAGACGATTATTTAGAGATTACTGCACACAACATATCATTTGACAGGGTTAATGAGTTTACATATTTAGGAACAAGTTTAACCAGCAATAAAGATATGAGATTGGAAATTATGAAAAGATTAACATAAATATAAAAGCATGCTATTATTCGGTTAGTAAGTTAATTATATTATCTTTCCAGCTGTCAAGAAATGTAAATCTCAAAATTTACAAAACAATAATCTTACCAGTTGTTATCTGTGTGAAACGTGTTCCTACCTTCCACGACGAAAATAAACTTAGGGTATTCGAAAACAAGGTTCCTAGAAAGAAAACTGCTTCAAAAGGGATGAGGCTACTAGGAAGTAGAGGTGGTTACGTAGTGATGAGTTTCATATAATATACTTATCTTAAATCATTATTAGTATTATCAAGACTCGTATATAACGATTGGCAGGACATGCAGCGGGAACATGATATTCTAGAAACTTGCTCGGGCTACTGACTGGCAAACCCAATGTGATAAGACAATTGGGAAGACCTAGACGCATATAGAACAGGGAGTCGAACCGGAAAACGAACCAGAACCGATAATAAAATTAATTTGTATTATTAAGGAAACGGAATCGTAGCTGGAACCCTAAAACACTATTCTGAAGAACCAGAACCGGAATCGTTAATTAATTTTATGTTCATAGAGGCTATAAAAGGTTTTTAAAGGTCCTAGTTTTACAGAATTTTGACATGTGTACACTTTTTTTCCCTTCGGAATATTGTGTTTCCCCCTTTCTCAGTAAGTTTTGATAGGGCTTGATATATTTTAATTTACTACTTTATTTGAAACCTCTTTTCTAAGGTGATTATAAAAGAGTTAATGAACCCTTAACAATACACACTAATGTTAGATTCCAAAGGAATATCGTGACTGTCACATTGTTTGCTATCTTCTCACGTTTAATGTTTAAGACAGAGGTTTAAAAATCTGTATTTAGCGTATAAGGCAGATAAAACAACATTACTTAAGTTTTAAATACAGAGATTAAGAAATCATTTTTGTTGGACAAGCAGTTAAGCCTATTACTTAGTACTTCATTGGAAGTAAAAACTGATAATATGGTGGTTGGTTGAAAACTTATATTATAGGGAAAAGGCTGATGGAAGTTAGCAAAATGCAAACTTTAAATATTCTTTCACTCAAGATTAAATTAGGAATAGCTCAGTGAATGTGTTACTTGTGTGAAGTGCGAAGGTGATTACTTTTGCTTATTAGTAAGTGGTTTATTATTATTATATTATTATTATTATTATTATTATTATTATTATTATTATTTTTATATCAGCACCGCGTCTTACTACCCGTTCGGGCTATACACACTTACACTAATGTGTAATGGTAGGGTGATTGTGAGATGAAATGAAGGACCTACAGTTTAACGTGGAATCCGAACCACGGTGGAGGCCTGGCATTCCCCACATTCAAGTAAGTGGTTTAAATAATATTATTGATGGGATACGTTAAAGAAAACTCAATTCGGAAGTTTTTTGAGTATGAGATTGACGGTGACAGATTAAGACGCAAATTATAAGTATGCACTGTTGTTATTGTTACGTTATAATATATTTTTAGTCTAGCAATAATGTTGATACAGAATGTTATTTCCAAGATGGTTCTCCACTCTCCTTCCACGCAAATGTGGAATACTTCCTCTAAATATAAAAATATTAAAAATATAACCTTCCTCATTCATTAAAAAATCATTATCGAATCTAGTATATTGAAGTAGAATGAATTATTAGAAAGACGCTGTGCTAGAAAATTAAAAAGAATAACGAATCGGAACACTTTCAGGAATTGAAAAAAACTTGAATATTTATTTTGCTCTAACCGGAACCAGAAATGGAACCTTTAAAATATTTGTTTAGAGAACAGGAACCGGAACCAGAAACGATAAAAATTCCGGTTCGACTTCCGATATAGAAGGATACTATTAGAATGGACGTGAAAGAGATTGGTTTTAATGAGGTGATCTGGATATAGCTTGCTCAAGATAAAAATAAGAGGCGTATTTTTGTAAGTGTTCCAATGAACTTTCGAGTTTTTATGTTATAGAGTGAGTAAATAAGAGAATAAATTAAATTAATACAATATTTAAAAGTCTACATTCATTACTATAATTAAAATTTAAAAAAAGGAATGTGTAAAAATCAAGCCAATAAAAATAAAACGCTATTTTAATAATAATAATAATAACTAATATAGTATGTATTTATATAAGTCAACCGTTTAACAAAGTACAAATTATGTCACTGGTTATAATTTTATTTTATATATATTAATTTGATTTACAGAATGTTTACATTAATGTAAGAGTTAATTGATTGTTGTATATGTTTAACTCTAGTTAAAATATCAGTCAAGTTGTATTTATCTATTATTGATTTAGTGTCAGTGTATTAGTTATGACTACCTAAGATAACGGGATCATAATAAGTCTTTTGGCAATGAGAATTGAATAATATTTATGTTATGACCACGTCATGTTAAACTATTCGCATACAGCCCCAAACATATAGATATATAATAAAGATGATTTTTACCAACTAAAACACTTATGTTATTTTTCTATGTTTGAAAAACACATTAAAACGATTTAACTAATTTCAAATCCATTTTATTTTAATTAAGAATAAAATTTATCTAATTACGATGAGTTATCTGGTTCTAGATCTTTCAACTAGCTGAACTGCATGCTACAAATGTGCTGGAAAGGGATATTAGCACACTAATTTTTATTAAAACAGTTGAAATTGAGATAGTTCTAGGGGAATACCCCAGCATTCACATGATTTCAAAAATCTTAATATAGTTATTTAAAAGAACTCAACATGTCTAGACTCAAAACTTGAATTTCTGGGCAAAATATAAAGTTAGAAGCATTTAATTAACGTTTCTCACTATTCTTTCAAGATATCTGAATTTAATTACACTAATGGAATTGGGACTATCATTATTAGTTTCTAGAAAATGTTCCCGCTTTTGCGTTGAGAAAGAGTGTTAAAACATGAGTACTAAGCATTTTATTTTGTACACCTTATAAAGTGTAAATAGCGTCTGTAAACTCATTTAAGAAACCAGAGTTAATTCTAACAATGATTTGTTTCCTCAGAACAAATTTTAAATGTTCAATAATCTGGTGTTTCTACAAAAAAAAAAAAAGTCATAAAATAAATTTTTATGATGCTAGTATACTCCTGTTGATTAAATATCAACAATTTAGTTTTAATTTAAGTTATAAGTTTAATGATATTTTTAAATCAACAATACATTAATCGAAGAGAAATGAGGTGAGAGTTGTTATAATATGGGTCTATGGCTCAGAGTTTCCTTGGTTAGTTTTAATGAGTTATTATTTTACCAAAATGTGTTTTTATATTCTCCCTTCAGACTAATTCTAGATAGTTGATATACCTTTATCTTAAAATAGATTTAACATACAAGGGAGGGAATAATAAAGTTCCGCTGCGCTTATAGGGAACACCAAGTCTCTTATAACCTCGCATTGAACTAAAGTAAACACTAATTGGGTATGAACCAAATCCCGAGGAGGTAGTCTTTTACCTTCTAAAGTACGTATCAATGATACTGGCCATAAAAGAGTTCTATATTTAGTTTTTTTAACACCGCCTCTTACTACCCGTCGGGTTTTATTCCTATGTACTAATTATACTATGTGTTGGGGATTATGAAGGATGAATTTAGAAGAAGCGCACCCACATTTACGTGAAAGGTGAGTCGAAAAACATTTAGAAAAGCCACCCTCAGTGCACCCAACCGGGATTAATCACCAATCTTCCTGTCTTTTGTCAGACTAGTCTAACACGAGAGTTGCGCGTTAGACCATGCGGCACCGAAGGGACTATATTCAGTTAAATCCCATACTATTAGGCCTACTCCTGCATAGTCAAATAATTGCTTTATCCTACATTATAGTTTCTTAAACGTGGGAATATAACTATCTTCATTTTAGGAATGCAAATATTAAACTTATTATGTAGCCCCTCCTGAACGTGTCATGAGAAGTATTGCTGGTTCACGGTTAAATTGACTCTCCCTGACGTTTAAAAACTCAATAAAACTTTTCTGTGTGCACAAATAATAAAATTTCCTCACGATGATAAGTGAAGTGTCATTTATATCACTTATCAAAGTGGCAGCATATATAACCTTTACGGGAAGGTGAGAAATAAGCCTGTTTCTAAAGTTTCAACGGTATAAAAAAAGACCAAACTAACATGAACCAACTAAACTTAAAAAATACGTGCATTGTTGGTATATACTGTAATTATCACTTCCCTATCTTTGGTATTCCCATTTATTTACAACTATAGGGTAGAGATGAGAACGGTAGAATTGGACCAGAACTGTACCCAAATATACATTGAGTGAGAGTGGGAGAAAATTTAAGAATACATAATTTCAGTACATCAAAATGGGTTTCATCTAATCAGTCACCAACCAATAAGAACAGATGACACTGAAGACTTAGGACGAGAGTCATAGTCAGACTAACTTAGTCCACCACAAGCGCGGCTCTAAACCAAATACAAGATGAAACATACCTAGACCAGAATTGAATGGGTCACCTTTGTATAGGAAACCGGTCCATTATGGTTTAGGTAGGTGTCGTTTGTGTTCGGTTTCAAGCCGTGCTTATGGCGCGCCAAGTTTGACCATGAAACTGGCCCTTAGTCGTTGTGCACACCAGTGAGAGTAAGTGCCACAGTTAAAAAAAAAAATCTAAGATATAGTAGTGTGATGACGATAGCACGAAAGTGTGTACCACTGGACCATGATCTATCACCTCCTGTCAATACGAGGGTTGGTCTCAACTTTACGTTCCACTGAGTATAGGAAAGTTCGCTAAATACTCTCTCTCGTCTGTGTTTCTACACGACAGTGTGGATGGTAGATGTGACAGTGACCGATGGAAAATGAATCTGGGATGAAACTAAACAACGACTGTGTAGCAAATATAGATATATTCTATCAAATAATAGCTACACAACAACCACTATACAGTCCAATTTTAATAAGAGGGGATTTGTATAAAATACATATAAATAGAGGCCAAAATTGAAATTTATAGCACTCAACTATTGTATGAGTGTTATTTTATAGGTATTGCTATTATATATAAAACAAAAAGTGACTGCAGCATATAACATAACCAGAGGTATGAAAACATGATATTTTTGCTCTAGCTAGATGGTTGGGCTAAGATCTCAATCTCACCTTTAAGGGTTAAAGGTATGTCGGCAATAGACCCACAGCTTTGGTCACTTAGTGTATTTGAGTGAAAGTGTTTCCACTCTCATTAATACATAAGCCAATAGTGTTATATATGTGAATGATCAGATGGCATTAAGATATGCCACACACATAACAACATGAAGTTTAACTTTAACTTTTATTTACTTGGGGATTTGGTTATGGTCAGGCTAATTTTGGATTTGCTCTTCAATTTATGTTGACTATGGTGTATCACCAGTTTCGATCTGAAAATATGTATTTAGAAATTTATTGTTGGCTCATATTTGACCATTCTGAAAGCTAATAAGATTACATTATTGTAATAATATAAATTTAGTTAGGCTGCTCTAAGGGGGTAGGAATGTGGAAGGTAGGAGCTAGATTAACTATTTCATTTGGTTCATGAAAAACCTGGTGTAATGTAGTAAGGAAACGAATTATCAATACAAGAGTCGAATTCAATATAAAAAATAAATATACAACCAATGAATAACTGAAGTTTAGACTAGTTACAAAGTTTGCAAGGTTCCTTTGATTAACAAATTATACTTAAATGAGTGGAAGTTAGTTAATTAAAACCTTGATGTGTAACAATTATAGTGTAACAAAGGTGAGTATGGAAAACTTAGATATATATGACTAGATTAAAGATAAAATCTAGTCATATATATCTAAGTCTTCCATACTCACCTTTGTTACACTATAATTGTTACACATCAAGGTTTTAATTAACTAACTTCCACTCATTTTAGTATAATTTGTTAATCAAAGGAACCTTGCAAACTTTGTAACTAGTCTAAACTTCAGTTATTCATTGGTTGTATATTTATATTTTTATATTGAATTCGACTCTTGTATTTCATTTGGATTGAAAATTAACAATTGGCAGGGAAATTGTACCCGAGATATTTGTATTGGCTTTGTATAGTGCTCTACTACTATTAGATACAGGATTTTTTCTGTAATCAGGGTCATTCCTCACTCATAGTTAAATACAGGTGATCTGGCGATCTAGGGGTAAGGTGTCAACTTCGGTGCCGGGGTCCGGGGTTGGATCCTCAGTCACGGCCCAGATTTATCTGATTGCCAAACCCTTCCTTCACCTCTGACAAGACGTGTATTAATTACAACTTGTGAATGTGTGGAATGCGAGGCCTCCACTTGGTTCGGATCCCACGTTAAGCTGTAGGTTTCCATTTCATCCCACAATCAACATATCATTACACATTAGCTTAAGAGCGTATAAACCCGAACGGTAGTAAGACATGGTGCTGATAATAATAATAATAATAATAATAATAATAATAATAATAATAATAATAATTAGATAAATGCAGTGTATATTAAGACTCTTGAAATTAATCGGCTACTTGAAGTTATCATTGAAACAACAACCACCAACTTCTCATGTTTATGCTGTCACGCATACAAGATTTAACTGTACAGGATTAGTGAGGTATATATGTTACTGAAATGTTAGAAGACTAGTTACTATTAGAATCTACAAGTAAATCCTAACATTACCAATATTAGGTGGTAAAATTCCGAAATATCGTCTATAATGTTAATATTTTGATCTTTTAGTGGGTTTTTATCGTTAAATACTAGCATTTATCGACATGTTTTTGTAAACGTAATAATAATTATTATTTTAATTATTTAAATATATTATTTTGGTTAGCTTATTTTGTTTTACCACCAATAATTTTAATTTAGGTCAGGATGGATTAGGCTTGGATTAGGTTAGGTTAGTTTAGGTTAATGGTTTACCTCTAAGTGTTGGTCAGCGCTAAGACTAGGGATCCTCTCTCATACTTTTGTTGAACCTCAAATTGTAATCATTTTCTATTGTATTTAGGACTTTTACCAACTAATATTGTAAATGTTAGTATTTACCGGTAAATTCTATATTTACAGTAACATTTGCCATGAGAGTGAGCTTTAGTTACGGATAGAAAAAAACTCACCTTTAGTTAACCCCGCCATGATACGAACCTTAGCCTTTTCGTCAATAGAAACACAGAGCCGATAAAAATAACAAGGGGATCGTCAATGAAATGAAAAAAATATTACAGCTTCTTTTAATCCTAAGTATTTAGTTCCTAATTAAGTTAACCAACTATAAAATTAGATAAAACCTTTGTTAACAACAAATGGAGTTACTCTCAAATTCAACAATCTCCACTATCGACGTCGAAAACCGGAACCTCAAACCTGGTTACACTGATACAATCCATGTTTAAAACAAGGTTATGAATAACTCCCGGTAACGACAGTGAAGCCTCTATTCGGCTCCCCATAGAATGTAAGGTTTATTCGTATGTGGTTATATGACCGTTATCGGTTGATTCTCTCATTGACGGTAGGTTAAAATATGCATGAGTTTTCTAGATTGGCTTGGTTGAATACTAGAATGCATCCTCATTCAGGAACGCGATGGATAATGTTTTAAATAAAAAAAAAAGTATCGAAATGAAAGGGTATCCCCCCCCCCTTCCCCCCCAATGTTTGATTGTAGCTTTCAAATACTTGTGGTATACAAAAGGCCATGGTTTGAACGTTTTCAATTTCAAAATGAGAATTAATCTTAAAATCACATTTTAGATGGGAATGTGTAAAATCACATATTAGTTTGTTTTTTATTAAAGAGTTAACGGGTTTAATACAAAATAGCTACAATATTTACTGATATACTCCTTCACATTTTCCTCCAAATGACATTCCTCATCCTAACTACTAAAGTTATGCTCTTTCTAAAGATATTGTTAGTTTTAACGTTGTTTTTTTTTCACTTTCCTAATCAAATAACACAAAAGTGTTCCTAAGGTTTTGAAACCCAATTCATAAGGTTAGCACCTAATCCCTCGTTTATCAAACAATCTTTTCACCCCGTGAAGATTAAAAACTACCTAACCCAAGATAAATTTGAACCTAGTCTCCAACCCAAAAGTTGAATGTCTATCATCAGAATGTTTAAGTATATTCAAAATGATTGAGACAAAAATGATGTTAAAGATGTCAGACCAAACCAATTTAACCTGGTGCTATGAGCTCCACCCTATAAACTAAGAAACACAATATATTGAATTACCCGTACTAGGACGTCAAGGTTTGTATATCGTCCGGTTGGATGGTGTTACATTTTAAATGTGTATCATCCCCTACGTAAATATGGATACAGTTCCAATAAATCACATTCCTTATTATATTCCTCTAAATTAATACGTTCGTAAAAATTGTGTTGTTAAATAACATTATAATAAACTAATTTTTTTATATCGCTCTTACCAGCTTTGGTGGCGTGGTTAGTTAGCTAACGCGATGGTTTCGTGTTAGATAGACCGGCGAGGACGGGGAGATTGAGGTTTGAATCTCGGTCAGGTGAACTTAGGTGGTTTTTCCTATTTGGTTTTCCACTCTCCCTCCATGCAAATGTGGGTTAGCTCCTCTGAATCCAACTTTCCCAATTCCTAACCCATTAGTGTAAAAATACTTAAGCGTATAATCCTAATGGGTAGTAAACGTGGTGCTAGATATTATTTTTATTATTATTTATATTTTTCCCTCTCTCTCTGGATGTAATTTATCTCGATTTTGTTTACTTAAATCTAGGATGCTCTCAAACCAAAGTTCTGTGTATATGTTTTAACTCATCAACAGTTCTATATCCTATTAACAGCCAACATGTATTTGACTTTTTTCGTTAAAGCTAATACTCATTTCCCTTTGTTTAGTTAGTTTGTTTTTTGATATTCAAATTTTCAAAAAAAAAAAAATCTTAGCCTACATTTTGACTAAAAAATCAGTAAAATTTTGTAATATACTATGCAATACATCCGAATACAATCTAATTGTCTGATGCTATATGCTATTTTCATGGTTTGAGCTTTTAAAACATAAAATAATACCATTTTTTTCACAATAGTCTCAAAGATGTATGTAACAGTACACTAATATTTTTTTTATCACATTACTATTTATTAATAACAAGTGTTACTTGCATATATTAGAAAACATTGAATAAATGTGTGTAATATATTTGATTATGTGACAAATTAGCGCTTTGTTGCTTGGTCCAAACATTAAAAAATTTTATTAATAAAATTAAAGTGTACTTCTTACTTTGATGTTATTTTTGCTAAAAGAATTACTTATAATATAAATTTAGTATTAGGTTGAATCAGTCTTTCAAATATTTAATTACGTTTACAACTTTACTCTTAGTTTTTTCAATCACAACTCTTCAAGTTTAGAATATTAATTATTCATTTATAGTTAAAATATATATTATATTAAATTATAATCTACTTACCTTTATTTCACTATATTTAATTTTATTTATTTATTTTGATTCATAAACTGCCAACCCACCATGCCTTTTTTTTTGTAGGTTACTTTAACGCTATCTGCTTTAGAGAGTGGTTTATTTCGGAACTTCTATGATCTTAATTTATTTTATGTTCTTGGATGCTTATAGCATTTGGCTGTCAATTGAAAAACTAATTGCCCCTAGTGGAAGAGATTATTATTCTCGTTTGGATTTTGGTGTGATATTTAAATTAATTTTAAAGATGTTTAATTTATGTTTATTTGTTAAATTATAGTATTAAGTTATTTTTATAATAATATTTTCACTGTCTAAAGAGTTAAGATTTTTTTTTGTTATACATCTCGTTAACTAGTATTCTCCTAGGGTGGAAATTATTTAATAAAGAGAAATAACATATATGTGGATTATTAATGTTTATGTTTTGTTGACTTGAAAAAATTGTATAAAAGATAAGGAAGGGCCCAATTTGGGCCGTTTTAAATATTGAATTTTATATAGTGAACTATCACTTTCAGCAATAAAAACTGGGTCAAAAGTAAAGACTGACCTTCATGGAAAGATAAACGTGAGTGTTTATGAATATATTATAAAATAGAAACCACAAAAAGAAAAAATATAGAATTGCTATCTTAGATCACCATTTTACATGTACATTATTGGGTGATACCAAATTCACTATCTATCATCATCCTGTGGCTAGGAGTTTAAATTATATTTTTGAAGAACTCATTATTTTAATATGCTATACAAATATTCCAAACCTGGCGTTATTTCATCCAAAATACTATTTATGTGTCATAATTAATATCTATTAATTTGTCATCACAATTAAAGTGAGAATCTTACATTTTTTAAGTATTGCCCCAACAATACTTTTATTGATTTTGTAACATAGGAGGCATGCCTCATTAGGTAGGGTTAACTTAAAGGTTTTTTTCTCAACAATAAGTAAAAACATACTATAAATTTAATTGTATAATTTATTTATAATATTAATGTACGTTGTATTTATAACATTGCATTCCATTTACAGATAGTTTCAGTAGGTTGGATGTCCTTGTCAAGAATAATAATCTGCTCCAAGAAAATATGTAGTCCATGTTTGTAAGTGTCTAACTGTAACGTTGATTGACATCAACATTACAAGCATGAAGGATATACTGGCGAATGGAACACTATTTCAACAACACCGAAGAATAAACAATATTGTACTCACCAAGAAGTGCCCCGTTTCTCGGCTAGTGTGTCTCGACTCTCGTTAAACAACATCCCTGTTCGCGAGCACTCTTTCTGCACCGAGTGTGAAAAAAAGACTAAACGAGTGAAAGGTGTGGCACATTGAGCGTGAGGTCACCCGTTGCATCATGGGAATAACCTCGTGATAGACACGTGATGTTCTACGCGCCCCTCCAATGATCTAGTTGTTTCCTTTGGTGACTTACGACCCCTTCCCTCTGTTCCGTGTGATTGTTCTTTGATGTTCTTTTGTTTCCCCTATGTTCCCCTCCCCTCAGAGAATAACGGTTTATATACGGGTTCTGTTTGTGTTGTAAACTCACTTCTTGAATCAACCGTGTCGCTAGACACTTGCTCTAGGATGGGATTTTTTCCCAAGGTATATACAAAATTAATTGTGGGCTTACTTTCTGTTATTTTGGGTTAAATCACTATTTTTTGTAAACATGATGAATTACGTAGCCCAACGTGTCGTAATATATTTTATTACAGATTAAATGTATTAGTGGGAGTTTTTGCCCTTCCGGCGTGGTAAATAATGGTTAAAACCATGAGGGACATTATCTCTTTGTATTTTTTTGATCTTACATCTTTAAAGGCGTAATGCCTGGATAATATGGGAAATGTTTATAGCCCTTAAGGCTAAATATTGTTTGTACATTATTTTTTATGGCTAAGTCCATGATTTACTATCTCCTTTTAAAAGATAGATTTTGGTTGCCATAAATAGTTGTGTTTTTAAATTGAATTTTCTAAGTCATATGATTCAATCCGATTTTGAAACGCGGATTGTTGGCCTGTGGCAGCTAGTTATTGTTGTCATTATACTGAGGGTTGCCGCGGAGACCCATAGAGAAGTTATATATTAATCTTGGAAATAATGTTGTTATGGCAACGGTACAACAGTATTATCATGGGCATAACCCTGTTTTCATATATCTATATAAATATATATTTTTTTTTATTGTTACCTATATTCATATATATCTATTGTTATATTTTTCAAATAAATATTTATTTACTTCACATGCGATCTTTAATTTACTATTGCAGGTAAAAAAAGTCATTGTCTTTACTCTAAGGATTCTCGCCTCTTTTCCCCCCTTGACTGATAGTACAAAATAACGGGTGATGGTTGGGAAGGCTTCATGACAGCAAATTGTTGTATAGGTCAGACTGAAGACCTATTCGCATTTATGTGGTCCTACTGCTCTTCTGCAATTAATCATTTGCTATTTTTTTAAGGCCCTCTTTAGTTTATGTATTTGTGCGCCTGTCCTTGTCCATTAGAGGAGAAAGAGGGCGGTACATAACTTAATTTAAAACTTTATGTTAAGTCCAGGGATCTTGAGAGAAGGGGTTTTTCATCTTACGGCTGAGCAATTTCTGGGGATAAATTTATTTAATAAAAAATCTACCTTTCTCAGAAATAAAAGGTTTGGTAGTTGGCACCCAATATTTATAAATTAGTAAAACTCATTTTTTCAACATAATAAATTTTAAAAAACTATATATTCACATAATTTTTACCACATTACATATATATTTACATATAGAAAATAAAAAGTATATATATGAATCATATATGGTCTTTACGATAAGATATCCATTCTTTTTTCCAATATGAGAAGACATAGATTTATTTGGAGCTCATAAATCTTTTCTGTAATACAAAACATCAATAAATAACTTCACAGTTCGAGGATGCTATCTTGAACAAACTAAAAAAAAGGGTGGGAGTCAATATTGGCCAATTGAAAGTTAGTTTCTCAAGGTTCATAGAGATCATATTTCACTCATGGTACGTCACTCCAAATCATACACAAACCTCACAGAGGAGCAATATTTCTTAATACCTTTAAGATTTATATGTAGACACAGGATAGCAGTATATAAAAACCAATCACAATAAATTACATCAGTTTTTAGACATTTTGAAATAAATATACTTAAGAAACAATAAATTGAATTATAATCTGAAAATATCAAGTTAATCAATTAAAGTTTAAGTAAGGTTCTATTAATATTCAAATTCTAAAATGATGATATGTAGAGCTGTAATTGAATATTTGGACTTTTAATATATTTTAAATATTTGTATGTATTATTAAAATATGTGTAGACCCTATATAAAATATATGTATAAATTATTAAATGTCTAAAAATCTATTTATGTGTACAAATTATATATATATAGTTTATACACATAAATACATTTTTAGACATTTAATAACAAATTTTATATATATATATATATATATATATATATATATATATATATATATTATTTGTACACATAAATAGATTTTTAGACATTTAATAATTCATACATATATTTAATATAGGGTCTACACATATTATAATAATATATACAAATATTTAAAATATATTAAAAGTCCAAATATTCAATTACTGCTGTACATATCTTCATTTTAGAATTTGAATATTAATAGAACCTTAATTAAACTTACCTTGACTAAATTAATATTTTCAGATTATAGTTCAATTTATTGTTTCTTAAGTATATTTATTTCAAAATGTCTAAAAACTGATGTAATTTATTGTGATTGGTTTCTATACACTGCTATCCTGTGTCTATATATAAATCTTAAGGTATATTTATATATATATATTTTTTTTTTTCTTCAGGAAATGAACTGATGAATTTTAGTATCTTAAAAATCTTGTCAAAACTTCCTAAGTTTCAGAACAGGATTACATTATGTCCTTTTAAAAATTGGTTAAAATTCATATTAATTTTCTCAAACACCAGCTCTTGTTAATCATATAATTATTTTAATATCATCAACGTTCACTAACAATGTCTCAGATGGTAGTAATTATTCATACTGAGTTAAGGGTCCCGGGTTTGATTCACGGTGTGTCGTGGGAACAAAAATCTTGGTGAAAGGCGAGTTTCACATCTAGTAATATAATCGGCGTTGTGTTTCTGTTAGGTTATATTGAAAGATGTTAGAAGCATGTGGTCTTCCTTGTATTCCTTGCTCAAGGAAGCTCGGAATATCCCATCAAAGAGGTGAGGTCGCAAGGAAAAAACTGTTTTAAATAATCCTACGATACAAACAATTGTTTAGTGATATTTTAAACATTTATAGACAAATCTGACATTCAAGTAAAATCATGATAATATTTATGAGAGGATCGCCCTTAGTACGGTAAATGGTTGAAATATAAATTAAATATTTGTTTTATAAATTTTTTTTCTAAAATAACTTTGAAAAGTATATCACGAGTATTCGAAATTATTAGGAATTAAGATAATCTTAAATGAAGGTTTCGCTTAGGTAGCATACAAGTTTAGAAAAATTGGTAAAGACTGTTTGTCATTTTAAGTGTTATCGAGGACAAATATGGATATGAAACATAAAAACAAACATTACTATATCAATAATTTTTTATTTTATGTTATATAGTATCCAATAAAATTGATTCAAATCACTATATGTTAGTGTGAATAAGGATAATCTAGCATAATGTTAGGTTTTTAAAGTTTTTTTAATTTAAAAAATCAAAATACCTCAAACATTTTAATTTTAAGACCATGGTTTTATCCACAACGATAAATAAACCATGATAATAAAATGCAAAATTTGTTTTGGATAAAAATTTACTCTCAGTTTTTGAAATTGTCAAATTAAAACGCTCTCGTATACCAAGTTTTATGTTTTTAGACAGAATTTAAAATAGCTTTAAAAAAACTCTAGGTTCAATTTTCTACTCCGCCAAATGACATTAGTTTTAATTGATTTTGTTAATGACAGTCGTACGTAAAACATGTCAACTAAATGTGTGCTTTTTATCTATATCGAAATCATGAAAGCAGTTTGATTTTACAAGTGTGTGGATAGCTAGCTTTGTAAATAATATCAGTAACTGGGGCTTGAATTTGGAGACGTCCATTTTAAATGTTAATTTGCAAGCTATATTGTTACTCTATTCTTTTTATCCCATAGCTTCCAACACTAAATTTAAATTTCATGTTTCAAAGTAATTTTACACTTTCAACGTCTATTGTGAGAAATGACATGCTTTTAACATAAAATTTATACTCTTATAACAATATAGTAGATTTCACAGAAAAATTATATCTAAAACACAAAACATGTATATATATTTTACTTTCCATTTTATTATAATATAATATGATAGCTATTGGTAATCATTTGAATCATAAAACAGCATTATATGATCCTAAATATTTTATCATCCCAAGTCTAAAAAATGACAAATACTTAGACTGACACGGTGAAATTTAAAGCTTTAATTTCTACCTCGCAGATGCACTATTGAGTGATCAACTGTGTATTTAGTATATTTATATAGCCCAAGGGTATATACATAATTGTTTTTGTGGTCAATACCTCTATCCATGGCTAGAGCTCAAAAGTTTATTGACACACACTTAAAAAAGTACGTCACCTACACTTAGCCAGTCCACCTATTTATCTTCTTTTAGATCCATTCTCATGTTATCTTCTTTGCACATACATAGGTTTTTCCACTATTTTCTTTCCATTAGGTTTGCCATTCGATATTTTAAAGCGTTTCAATTATATTTATCCTAGCTGCATGTCCCGCCCACCCAAACCTATTAGATTTGATTACCCTAACAATGGATGGTGATGAATTTAGAGTACGTGACTCATCATTATGTAACCTCCTCCCTCTAATATCCGTTATCTTTATAATTTTTTTTTATTTTCCAAGATAATTTGTATACAAATACTAATTTTTTTCGTCTTTTAATTTAAGAGACCAGCTTTGCGATGTGCATGAAGAACAACTGTTTAGAATATTGTTTTGGATATTCTGAGTTTTATATTATGTTGGCAACAAGCGAGATTTTAACAACTTACTGACTGATAAGTTGATTATTCAAGCTTTTCCAAAAGTTTGATAAATTTGCCCTTAAATGAATATTCTTATTGACAAGGTTTTGGTTTTTCTTATTTAATGTTTAAACTAAAATGTACTGGACCCCGTTTAGATTGAGTAAGAAAAATTAATTAATTAATGTTGACTTTTCATAAAAAAGTTTTGGATTTATTCTAACTTTCATTTTGATAATTTTAATTTCAATTGTGAGAACCTTACAAAAACTGTAAAAATAAACAAATAAAATGAAAAACCAGAAGAGTATATTAAAAATGACTCTGGAATCATATTGAGATAAGATAACATTTGCAAATAGTGTAAACGCCAAGAAAACAATATAAGTTGAATGCTTTAATTAAACTGTAACGCACTTCAACGTTTTAAAACGTAATAAAATTGTAAGTTCAAAGATTAATACACGAATGTTGTTCCAAGCCTATGCAAATAATAATAATGCTGTATGATTGTAAAATTAAAAATGTACTATGGTGATAAATTATGCAAGTATCACTAATTATGTTTAGAGGTTTTCCAAATTTGGGCAGTAATCCGTTCTATTATTTAAAGAACATATAATCTGTATTCTAAACTCTAAATTATTTTTGAGCAAGTAGGTTGAGGCGTTAGTCTCATCTTGTCTAGTTTGTCTTTGACGGGAGGTTGAAGTTAAATTCACGTCCGTGCTTACTTATATATCGTTTTTCCTAAATAGTTTTTGACTCACAATCCCCGCAAATTTGAGTACATCCTCTTTAAATTGTTAATACGGATCGCCTGAACGGGAGAAAAACCCAAAATAATTCTATTTTATTTATACGTGTCTGTATTACATAGCTCGTAGCCCAGTTTCTGGAAAGATTAGCCTTTACTTTTGTACCGTTGACCAGAGAACGCCCAAATGTACTAATAGTTTATTTTTTCCATCGAGAGTCTTTCCATGTTCTGATGAAATTATATGATGTCGAATATAAGGTTTGAGAACCACTTAAATCTCTTAACTTAAATTTAGTTTAGATAAACAGACCCTAGGAACTTGGGATGATTACCTTTTCAGGAAATATACCCATGGTATCAGCCGGAATCTAACCTGGGACTCCTAAGATAATAGCTAGGTGTGCTGACCACCATACCGCGGTTCTGGTTAAAAAACTAATTAGAATATATCAAGCGAGAGTGTGTATTTATTTTATTTGTTCGTTTTATCCCCATTATTACAAATGATTTAAACCGAGGGGTGAAATTTGTAGTCATAATGGTTTGAAAATTGGGTGTAAGACCTACATTGAACATACGATGAATTAGTGTGTCCAGCCTGGATTTAAACCCCAACCACCCCGTCATCGAATATAAAAGAGCAGTGATTTTGTTGATTATTTTCTCATCACTATTTATAAAAAGACAAAATCCACTCACTCATGCATCAGCTTATTTGACCAAGCCCCAGGTCTGAAAATTTGAAATTTGGCACGAAGTTTCCTTTTAGGCTTCAGGCATAAGAATGTATGGGGTTTTTCTAAAATTGACCTCTTAGGGATAAAAATGGGGGATTTAAAGTTTTCAAAATTTACTAATGTTTTTTTTTTAACCAACAGACATAGAACCTTGAAATATTAAAAGCATTTTCCTTTTGATAATTGGGTAAGATCATTTGGGAACTTTCCAAATTTTCTCACCTAATAGGGTAGAGAGGTGCAGAGATTTGTGTGTCTCACTGTCTCACTCATCACCAAATTTCCCTAAGTTGTGGGTAATAGTAACTTGAAATTTTGTTTGGGAGGAAGGTAGTGGGTTAATCCCGTATAACCAGAAAACATTAAAAGTGAGAAAAATTTCAAAAAGGGGCTCTGAGAAATGGGGGACCTATGATAATAAATAATATTTTAATGTGAAATAGAAAATAAAAATTAGGGTTATAGATAGAGAGAGCACTCCAGATATCACATCAGTCTTCAAATTTTAAATTCCTAAGTTGGAGTTGGAGAAAAAAAGGTGGGGGTGCTCAATATTTCACAAATTAATATTAAAAATCTACTTTCTAATGTTATAGAATACTTTATTATTGCAGACAGCTAAAAATACCACACAAACATTTATTGAGTGCAGAAAGTGAAATTTTTACCAGGAGTAAAGGGAACAGGGTATACGAAACGAAATAAAACCTTTTTGATGTAGTAAAAAATATATATTTCTTATGCAAATAGAAAAACCACTATAAATAATCTTTTTCTTCTTAAAAATTGAAATTTTTAATTAAAAGTTGCTTAAATGGGTAGGGGGTGGGTTACAATTTCCAAAAATATTCGCTACAACTAATTAATGTACAGAATGTATAGATACCACTCCAAATAACCTAATACTAATAGAATGAATATTTCGAGTGGAGATATAAAGGGGTTTGAAGGGTAATGAGTAAGTAAAATAAAACCTTTATGTCAGGCATTAAAATTAAATTTATATTGAATTACTCCAATTACAAAATAAGTGTTAAATTTTTCGTATTAAGAAAGGGTGCTGGTGAATTAAGGAGTTTCAAAATTCCCAAAACTTAAATAGTAAATTAACTTTAATTGTGGTAGGAGATTAAACTTTGTCAAGTGGGAGTAAGACCCACCCAAACAACCATTGAGGTTTGATCCTTAAATTTCAAAATGAAGAAACCATAAATGTGGGAGGAGGTTGGTCTCGCTTGGGTTCATTAAATTTATATAAAATCTTTTTTTTGTGTGTGTGCTAGAAAATGTAAGTTCAGCATTAATGTGTCCTCTAAACATATCGAATTTCAAAATTGAATCGAGGAAATTGAAGAGCTTACTAATGTGATACACTATTTTTCATTTGGTTTTAAAGTGAAATTTGGTAAGCTCATAGTTAAACCCTATAAGATAGTTAAAATTAAACATTTAAAAAGAGGAAATTGTTAACTGAAAAAGGGTGGAGATGGATAAAGGAGGGTAGTAATAGAAAAAATATTTTCTCAATACTTTAGATAATTTGAATTTTGTATGGGCAAACGATAAAATAAACATAAAATAAATGGATTCAAATACTAAAGTTTATCTAAAAGTGGATCCATTATCATTGCGATAGCAAAGCTAATAATTTAAGGATTAATAATTATTGAGCACGCTTCGGTGGCCACGTGGTCTAATGCACAACTCTTTTGTTGGAATAGATTTCCGAAGAAGGAGAGAGGGGCTTATCCCGGTTTGCTGCACTTAGGAAAGCTTCTCATAAATAGTTCTCCACTCTCCCTCCACGCAGAGGTGGATGTATTTCCTCTATATTAATCCTCCATAATCTTCAACCCTTTAGTGTAATTAGTACATAGGCGTTAAACCGAACAGGTAGTAAGATCCTGTGCTAGAAATAATTGTGCTCTACTTAGGTGGTCGGGGAGATTGATGTTAGAAACTCCGTGTGGTATCTTGAGGGTGGTTTTTCCAAAATGCTTTCTACTGTCCCACCACGCAGATGCGGGCTTTATTTCTCTTACTATGACCTTCTGAAACCATAAATACACTACCGTAATTAGTATATTAGCGTAAGCATATAAGGCGAACGGGTATTAAGACACGGTGCGAAAATAAACCATAATTATTAGTGCAGTGATACAACAGTTAAAATAAACAAATTATGATGAAATAGCTTATAGAACTGAGATGCTCTTTTGAAAACCATGATGCTTATTATTCAATACGTCTGTGTAACGAGTTTATAAACTACTTAAGGCCTTTTATTTTTTGGTGAATTGTGATGCCCTCTTTTCCAACATATTTCTGTTACAATGACATAATTAATTTAATTATTTTAATTAATTAACGACCATGATTGTTTTGCGATTGCAAAAGTTATCTCACGTTTGAACAAGGAGGACTGTCACAAAGTGGGTAGACGAATGTTGAACTTTATAATTTGAATTAGTTTGGGTGCAAAGAACGTGTAAACCTGCTAATATTTTAATATAAATTGTACCTTCAAATTTGTAATTATTTTGTAAGTTGTTTGGTGGTACCTGTGGTTTCAGATAACGTGTCAGTAGGTACTGATAATATAACTCACTAAACAAAAAAGGCCTGGACACTGAGCACGTAATTACTATAATGAGCAAGAGATTGGCAGGAAGATTTTAGAGGTAATCTACCAAATTTGTGTTAAAGTATAGTGGGAAACCATTTAATAAAAAGCAGCATCATTAGACCCAGCCGGATTCAAACCCTAATATCCCCATATTCAGCAGGCCAGTCTAACAGAATATTAACTTCTTTGACCACTCTGACATTAAACTAGTATTTACTCAATGTTTTATCACTTTCCCTTCACTCAAATACGGGTATATTTCCAAAAAACTCTCCTCACTCAAACATCACTAGCGTAAATAAAATGCGTGTAAAACTGGATTAACATTAAGACGTGGTGTAAAAATAGATAAAAATATGTTTTTGTCTTATTTCCACTTAGCCGAGACGCATTCAACGCTTGATGAAAAAAGATGATGATATTTTCATGCTGATAAATACTGCATAACATCAGCACTTGGGTTGAAGGTCCCCACGCTTGGAAATCATGGTTTTGAGGATGTACCACCAATGCCTACTCTATGCCACACTCAAAAATGTCATTTACACCGCTTGCCTCTATGCATGTAAATTTTGTATGACATGAATAGAAAAACATATACTGGTTTGGTGGACGTTATTCTAACTGGTAAAAACAGAAGGGGTTGAAAGGGATGGGGAATGAATGTTTGCTTTTGTATACAAATATACATATGGTTAATTGTGTTTGAGAATAAAATGGGTAGGGGACTAATAAGGCTACACTCAGAAGCAGTAATGTACACACACACACACACACACACACACACACACACACACACACACACACACAACATGTTTTTTCAACATTGAATAAAATAATTGACATAATAGTTTTATACCATATTATTTAAGTTTGAGTATTTGAAGTGAACTCTACACATTGATTTCATGTAGTTTACAAAATAAATAATTATTAGGGTAAATTTTTAAATAAACACACTATCATTGGCATTTAGAAAGGATTGAAACTCATCACGATGTATCAAGAAAGCTTGCTTAATCTCTTAAATATTAGATTTGTCAGGAGTTTAAACCTGTATATGAAACGCTGCTGGTGGAGGGAGAGTTAATAAAAGGGTATCAGTAGTCTTATTGGTATTATAGAGGTATATAAAATAGTTATTTAAGATAAAAAAATAAACCCCACTCTATGTATTGGGCCATGATTGACCTTAACCTCCAAAGTTAAGGCAAAATTTCCTTGGGCCATCAAATCTTGTCTTTTTTAAACCAGTTAAACTTGCTACTGTCCACCTGAGAAAGTATTATAAGTTTCATAATTGATATAGCAACTTTGGGATACAATGAATAGTTATGAATAGTTACCCGATATATGAAATATTTACAGCACTTTCTAGACACATTTTATGGAGGATACTATCAAGTAACTTTTAATTTGGAGTTCAATAAAATTTATATAAAAAGTGCCAGAAAACATCTTCAAGTATTTTAAGCATCTATAAAGATCAAATTAATAAATAATTATTATTCCAGGGTATTTATAGTATGTTTATTAAATTGATTGATTGTAGTCTACCAGCATATTTCCTAGATATTTGCTTCTAGAATAGAGACCACACTAAGCTAACAGCTCATTAATAAATATTGTGAAAGTGGGAGACCGTATTCCACTAAGATATATTTCTTAAAATGCTTAAAAAAACAACCCCAGTATCCTTATTTAAATAGGACCCACCATTTTTTGAAATAAGATTTATAAAGTAAAATAAAATAATTAATAAAAGTGTTTTTAATTGTCTGTTTATTAAATCTATTCATGCTAATCTACACAGGAATAATGTCACTATTTTATTTAAACCAGAAGCCGCGATTTTTTTTTTTTGTGTAGAAAAATTTCACAAAACTAAGTACAATTGTATTACAATAAAATATCATCACGTCCTTCAGTCAAATAAATAGCTTATATTAATTTTCTCCTATACTAGGGGAACACATACAATTTATGCCGTATTATTCAACTGCCAGACCTTTTGTCATAATAACATATATCACAAACTAATAATTATTATGGAGTGTTATGGAAAAGCCTACCAGGCCAATAGCCAACAGAAAACTTAGACGGTTTTTCTATAAATAACATAATAATTGTCTCCCATCATATTCGTTCTCTATGTAGTGCGCCGAACACAAACGATTTTGATGTTGTTTTCCTAATCAATATGATTTGTATTCTCAATGGCATTTTATTAAACATTTATTTTCATGTTTTGGTGTGGTTTGAGTTCGGTAAATTTTCAGCACAAGAGGAATAATAAATGAAGTGGCAAGAGTGGTTTTCAAAAATACATGAATCCCAAATTATAAATAACTAAACAAAATGTTAAATCAATTATTTCTGAGAGATTGGTCCAATGTATTTGATATAATGCACATAAATATTTAGTTTGTACTCTATTGATATTGCAATAGTGAACCCATTATTGTGTATCCAAACATCTGTATGTGTGAATATAAATGTTTTTATGTAGTTTAAATTGATAGTATGGTGGTATTCAATCTTGTCTACTTATTCAGTAGACTAGGTTAAAAGTCCCAACTAAGAGAAATATTTGGCTTAAAATAGTTATGGCTTTCCACCTTATATTCAGGTTAATGTCGGCTAGAAGTGAACCCATCTTATGGTTCGTATTTTTACCATTTGTATAACAAAGATAATCTATTGGTTAAAATAAAATATAAACTATTGCATATGTAGATACATTTAATTTTCTACAAATAATAGCTTAAACAGTTTTGCACATTGTTCATGGTAATTTCTGAATTTTGGCAGAAAATCTTTAATTAATAGAAATTGTTAGTGTAAAACTGCGCAATGCCCATGACATTTTTTCAAAGTTTTTTGAGAAAATTATTTGTACAGTACATTAGAAAAATAAAATTAATGAATCAAAGAGTATTTAATTTTATTAAAAAAAAGCTTTTGTGATAAAAAATGCAAAAATATAGACTATTACTTTCGTTCCCTTCCATCCTGATAAATTTATTTAAATTGTGTCTTAATCATAATATAATATTACTTAAGATACGTTTTTAATATTCCGTACGGACGATAAGACACGTAGCATCCAAATAAAATTATACATATTTATAATATATACATAGGTCCTATAAAGAAATAGTCGTAGGGGAAGAGGAATATATGTTATTATAGTTGTGTTTTGTTTAAAAATAACCAATGAAATGGAATTAGTTCTCACATGGATTATTTTCTCAACAAAGTTTGATCGTGGAGCTAACGATTGCTTTGCAGTTTTCAGGGAGCTTCTTATTCCAAATTAAACTATACAGAATTCATGACTTAAAGAATGTAATAGTGACATGTTTGTCACAGGTATAGAATCAACAAATTTTATAACAGCCCATGGTTTAAATATCTTATCTATATATCTAATGTTGTTGCAGTTGTCTTAAAGCATTTTGGTTTTGACAATACATGACAAGTAACCGTTTGACTTGCCATTTAAAATCAAATACTAATAAATAACACGTTCTAAATTTAATTTATGAACATTTCTTTGTTTTTTTGGGTATAATTTTGTAACCATATTGACATTTTCTTAGAATTTCCTGAAAGAACAAGGCTGTTCTTACGATTTATCACTCACATTTATCCTTTGTCTAAAACAAAGCAAATTTGTTGATATTTACAAATTTGAAAACCAAAAGAGTGGTCCAAATATTTTACTTGTGAGGAAAATTAAGAAAAGTTGACCTAGCTATTTTTTAAATTAATATGTATATTATGTTCGTTAACACATAACTTGAAATAAAGTAGATTCATACTGTAAATTATTTGTAAACGTGTTTATGGCTATCGTAAACAAAGAAAAAAATATTTGCTAGCTTCCCTAGAAACAGAGGAACCAGAAGGTTTAGACTGTATGTGTTAAAGGATGCAAAAAGGGTGGGGGGGGGATTATATTATGTACATGCTAAGTTAGGTGAGTAATACAAATTTATGTGTATGTTACCTTCTCTAAGCCTTAGGCAAGGTACACTGCAAAGATTCATTTTATATATATGCCAGCAAACCCTAGCGAGACTTTCACACATTCAACCTTCCTCTCTCCCCTCCCTCTCAAATCAGATTTAGTATTTTGTTTATGGCTATCGTAGAGCAAAGAAAAGAAATATTTAAAAAGAAACTCTAGCTTCCCTAGAAATAGGGGAGTCAGAAGGTTTGTACTGTATGTGGTAAATGGTGCAAGGGGGGGGGGGGGGCTAATAATGTTATGTCTATGTTAAGTTAGGTGAGTATTACAAATTACGAGAACATATTATCTTAGCATCACTACCATCAAGCCGCTATTAGATAGGCTATACGTGTATGTGGTGTGTATGTGTATATATATATGTGACAAAAATTTACACATATTTTTATATAAGAAAGTTGAAAAAAGTGAAGATAAGTAAAGAAAATGTCTCATTCTTAAACTTAGAAAAGCGATATTAGTAACCAATAAGAATAAAATTTCATAAACATTCACAATCAACACCATTTGAGCCTGATATTTATTACTATTTTTTAATTAATCATTTTAATATAAACCCATAATTTGATTTATTATAACTTCGAGCTTGTTTGAATTAAATGTTGACATGTATATATTCTACACTTTCTCCTACATAACTAAAATCCTATATTATAGGGGTATGTTGGACTCATGGGTGTATGAAATATTAATCCATGCAAATAAAGAATTAGATTAATTAACATTTTTCAATGTTTCTGATCGCAAGAATCATGATTAAATCGTTGCACAATATTTTCTAACACTCTTCTCCGTCTCCTGACTCCTCAAACAAGAAATCCGGGGAGAGGGAGATTGTTCCTATGACCCCCTCCCCCTAGGCCTGGCGCCTATGTCCATAAGTAGGCTTTCGGTAAGATATGCTTTTACCCGCACTGTTGGCCACATGGTCTAAGGCACCACTCTCACAATAGACATACTGGCAAAGACAGGAAGATCGGGGTTCGATTCCAGTCGGGTGCAGCAATGGTGGTTTTCCCTAAATGGTTTTCCATTCTCCCTCCAATAAAATGCGGGTGTACTTCCTTTAAATTTTAACCCATTAATGCACTTAGTACACAGGCATATAGCCCAAAGGGTAGTAAGACGCGGCACTAAGAAAATAAAGTATACTGACAGTTCTGAAGGATAAATATTTACAACATACACCGAGGAGAATATAAACAACTCAGTCATTAGAGAAGTTGGAGTGTAAATGTCGGGTTCATATCCTTGTCTGGTTATCACAATTATATACTTAGCCTACACCAAATACTCCACTATGGTGTGTTTGTTTAACAATACTCTTTGTGTATATCTCTGCCCATATGCGGCCTTCTCGGAGGGTACAACTTGGTGCAGACATTACCAGCATTTTGCTGTTCAGTGCTCAAATGTATTTGGTTGATTGGAGCATCTCATTTTGCTAAGATTAAAAAAAACTGTATAGTATTAATAGTTGAGGGTATTTTACCTAAAACTTGATACACACATATAATTTATATATTTATTTATAATATCCTCTTTGGTGGTCAAATGGTCTAAGACATGGGCTCACTATTGCATTAGGCTAGGCTGCTCTTGACGGGAAAATCGGGGATTGAATTCCGGTTGAATGCAGTGGGGCGTTTTATTTCTATTCAGTTTTTCACTATACCTCTCAACCATTCTCTATAGAAAAGGCGTTGAGTATATCACCAGGGATCTTTATTTTATCCACATTCAAATATGCAAAGCACAAATACCCGAACCTAGCTGTGTTAACTATCAGTAAACTAATGTATTCAACTATTCACGTTTAATGAGTTTAGGGTTTGCTTAATGTAAATGATAACGAATGACATGAAGTTGACTTTGGCCTGAAGGCCGTTTTATTATCAGAGATAAGGATCAAAAGGTTAACAATATTATATTTATTGATTGCGGACAATGCGCAGTAGCAAATAACCCAACAATATGTATCAGGAAGCGAATAAAATTACTTAAGTAAAAATAATATATATATATATATATATAAGGTTACAGAGTACTAAATATATTTATCAAGATTAAAGAACATTCATAACAAGTTAACAGAAAAAATTCAAAAGTAAACAAAGTTAAATATGGCGAACAATAATCAAAACAAAATGAAAGCTGGAATACACCCTATCTTCTAAAAAAACATGGGCAGGCCATTCAAGAGATACCTATAAATATCTGAAATTAATTTAGATAGAAAGTCTATATATATCATATCTCATAACTTATACATATCAACTAGTATATTTTTGCTCATTACCATACACCTGGCTACAATATTAAGTAAAGGTAGTATCCTAACCTGACAACCCATGAGACGAGGGTAGCCTACTCACCGAAAAACTTAATATCTTTCTAGCTTATTTGTTTAGTTTTTTAATAAAATTTGAACATATTAAAATCATTTATCGAATTTCCCAGTCGCGTAGAAATTAAAGATTAGATACTAAATCATATTAATTTCATCCAGACTCATTACAAATGTAAAAATATAGCTCAACAAACTATAGTGCAAGATAGCGCACAAATATTAAATTATATAATTAGACTTGCGAATACTACAACTGAACCTGAATTACAAGGCACAAGGTCAAAACATGCCCGAATCCAAAACAAATCTAATTACCAAGGAAATCAATTTAGTAAACACATTAATAGATAAATATTCCGAAGCATTATCAAATTTGATCCCTACATAATTTAGCAAGCGTTTAGTAGATCCCGTTTTCAATTTTTTTTTAAATGTAGAAATGTTTTTCCAAAATTATGCACACTTACATGATGCAAGTTCCTAAATCCTAATTGCATCAAAGAGTAATCGTTCAGTGCTGGGTACCAGCTTATATTTCGCTCAGAACATTGAGGAAAAATGGTAATGAAGTATTCCATGACAAATGAAGATCATCATTAGCTAATCAGATATGGCCCTCACATCGACGCCTGCGCACAAAGTCGAAAATGACTTTGAGGGGTTAGGGAGACGCAAGTGATATCACTTGGCACTTGTTTCCCCAAGTGTTAGCACATGCGCAGCGTCCTCAACTCGGGGATAAGCGAACGGGATCACATGACATTCCGAGTCTTCTTTCTAGTTTTCTCCTTGAACGATGAACAGTGTTCTGTGTTGCTGTGCGTGGAGGATCCTTAGAGGGCGCTTATGTTCCGGTTAAATGGGGTGTGTTTACACCTCTTTTAGGTGGCGTAGGTTGGTAACAAAGATGGTTTGTAGCCATGGTACACCTCCACGCATATGCGGTTACACTTCCTCTCAGTTAAATCCTAATCATAACTAACATGCTAGCTTGATTTGAATGTAAGCGTATAGTCCAAACGAGTTGTAAATCGTGTTACTAACCTTTTTTAAATGTCTTGGTTTTTAGAATTAGTGCAGGCCCACGTCCCGGAAGACACACTGATTAATCTTTAATCTCATCAAGTCTGGTTTGCCAGAGACGGTTTGGATAGGTCTCAAATACCGGTGTGACGAGCGTTGTTTATCCTAAACAACCATTTCCTACTTGACCTACATTAAGATAGGGGCACAGTTCCTCTCAAAATAATAAAACTCATTCCTAATTTATAGTTTAGCCTAGTTAATTTAGATCGGTAGTAGGATGCAGAGCACAGAAAATATACTTAAGATTATTAGACTATTTTATTTTTGATCAGATTAAAATATATTTTTATTTTTATTAAAAAGCTTTGAATATATTTGAATAATATAGCATCTTTATCACGTTTTAGCTATAATTCGAATATTATGACCTATATAAATTAATAATAATAATATATTTGTTTTTATTCTTAAGTTGAAGCTATTTTCAATGGTAAATCGTAGTCTAAATCGTGTTTAGTACTATTTTCTTGATTATAAAAGCCACACGCCCCTAAAATAAATTAAATGACTCATCACATCAACTGAAGTTTCTTCGCCAGTTCCCTGCTATTAAATCTTACAGTTCGGGCGATTTTACGTAATTGCAACGGCCAGTAGAGAGATCTCACGTCCAGCATATGAAACCAACTTCGCAGTAATCTCACCCCCAGCCCATCCAATCCACCCAACATCCTTGCTGTCCTCCTCATTTTAACCAAAGCACGGGGTCATTTTGACCCTTTCCTAAACTATCATGTGCTCCTGATATCCAAAACTCACCCTCGTTTTGTTAATTGCAAGTCTTAATCGGCCTATAGTCCAAGAGGCTTATCGGGCTTGTACAGTTACATGTCCACACATTCAACACCGGAACCTCCCTCATCCCTTTTCGTGGACTCCCCCTTCCCGAAATAACCCCCAGGATTTATTCGTCCTGTTAACGCCAGCGTGCCACTATCCAAAGATTACTCAGTATCGTTGGATTATACTGCACAAATATTATAATTATCAATACAATTTAAGAATAACTATAATTATTTTAGATTACAGCTTTTAGAAATATAGAGTCCCACTCTAAATTCTTTAAACAAACTAAGCTATAAGTTACTTACACCCTTAACAACTATGTGTTTACTAATTTGGATCATATTATACAGTTTTTTTTTAACTAAAATACATTTATTCGTCAGTATCACCCAGTAATAAAGCTTTGGTTCCTAAAATTATAATGAAACAAACTTAACTATATAATTTTTTATCAGTAAATGTGCTTACAATTTTTTAATACAAACTAAGAAGGCGGCATTACCATGTTGGATGGAAAATTATATAAATGATCTCATGATACTACCCGTCCAGTCTATTCTGTTTATATAACTAATGGGGTAAGCATGAGAAAGATATAATTTTGAGGAATTATTGTAACTAAATTTGTCTAGCGGGAGAGCAATAAAATATTTGTAAAATACTCCTATCTGAGACTTGAACCCAAATCTCCCAATCACTAACAAAAAAGAAAATACGAGATTGGCCTTTTATAATTCTGTATGCCCACCAATGCGGTTTACACATATGGTGAAATACTAGTTATTCTTGAAACTTTTCTACTAAAATATGGTCATAACTTTATTAGTAAAATGAAATAAAATCTCAAATAGGATTGGTTTGTTGTTCATCAGAATAAAATAATTATGTCTTACACGATCTTAATAAAGACTTGTTTAGTAATTTGTTCCTTTAAAATCATGTACAATTTATAATTACAAAACCTAGAATACTTTATTAACGAACAAATGTGCCGGTAATACATCCGTAGCTAAAATATTATTTGCATCTTCTAAGCTTCACTAGTCCTATATAATTAACTATATGTGCGTTTGCTTACCTACAATAAATATTTTACACATCTTCATCCCCATTAACTAGATTAAGGTGTAGTTTAATTCATCCCAAAATGCATTCATGTTATATGGAATGACTAACATACATACAAGCATCAATTAATATGTATGAAATATCTTTTTTTAGTAATGAATGGTTGAACATCATAAGTGAGACCCACTTTGATGGCCATATTATCTAACGCGCTACTCTTGCATTAGAATATAATGTCGTTAATGGGGAGAATGAGACTCTCTACTGAGAGTTTTTTTTTTCAAAATTGTTTTCGACTCTGCCTCTATGCAAATTCGAAAACACATCTTATAAATCTAACCTGCCTAATCCCTCAAAGCACTAGTGTAATTAGTATTTAAAAGTACAACCCGAACGGCTAGTAAGACACGGTGCTATAAAAACAAAATGTAGGCTAAATACATACGGTGTTTTGTTTGACATATAATTTCATTTTTGTATAACAATTAACATAAATAAAAAATGCAACAGTTGGTTAATATAATTGTTATTTAATAAACCTCATCGTCTACGACATGATGAACATAGATGGTAGATAGGCCTAATGTGTATACCTACATAGGCTTTAGGTTAGACCATGAATTTCACTACTACTGAAGAAGTTATCTTTAAAAAAATAGCATAGCAGTTCAAGCTTAGGCATATTTTTTCAGATTAAAGAAATGTTATGGTGTGTTCACTTCAAGCATTTTTTATTTATTTTTTTATTTGCTATATGTAGGATCTTAAACCACGTCAATCACTTGTGGGGTCACTTCAAAACCAAGAAATGTAAAAAACTAGAAGTTATTTTTACATAGTGAAACCTAAATATATGCTCTATGAGTGATTTTTTTAATGTCATATATCATCATAATATGGGTGCAGGTATTTAAAAAGCATAAACTAATATATACTTTACAGTGATGTACAGTAGTTATTAAAATTTCCAGGGTGGGTAACTGAGCCATATTTAGCATGAAAATCCACATGTATTAAAACCGGATGTAATATAAAATATTATGACAGTCAATTCAGATAGCTAAATACCACAAAACATAGAACATGGAAGCTTGCCGTGAGTATACATATCCAGACTAGCTTTATATCTACATGATTAGGGGAATGCCAGGTCTCCACCGTGGTTTGGATTCCACGTTAAACTGTAGGTCCTTCATTTCATCTCATAATCACCCTACCATTACACATTAGCGTAAGAGCGTATAACCCGAACGGGTAGTAAGACGGGTGCTAATAATAATAATAATAATAATAATAATAATAATAATAATAATACATGATTAGCATATATATTATTTTGTACAGTCAACTCTCGATTTACGACCTTTCACAGTTCCTGGAAAAGGGTCGTTATTGGAATTTTAACAGATTTTGTTCCACCCCTGACCTTCATCCGTAAAAATTGTATTTTTTAGACAACAAATAGCGTGTGGGTCATCAAAAATCGTTCACAATATCCAACCAAAAACATAACCAAATCAAAATAACAATGTTAAACAATAGCATTGGTCGTCAAAAATTGTTCACAAAATCAAACCAAAATAGTAACCAAATCGAAATAACAATGGCAAAAGCAAGCCTGGCACGTGATGTAGCGGCAGTCGCGCGCAGGGAAACATTGACATGCTTGTAGGAGGGGGTGGACAGAGTAAAGTGCTATTGGCTGGCATTGATGAGGTGGTGTCTATTTTTATACCTGACCCACCCCAGTTACTAGTAATACAGCGATTACAAAGATAATTGCAGCACATCGACATAATATAATGCAACAAACACATTTTACATTCGATTTCATTAAACTTTTCAACCTTTTTCCCCACATTTTTCACGGTTCCCCAAAAAAAGGGCGTTACTTCGAGAGGGACGCTATTCCCGGGGTCGTAGAATTGAGAGCTGACTGTATTGTAATAAAGTAAGTCGACCACCAGTACGCAAGACAACCCTAGAAAGTTAACTTAAAATATACATAGTCTTATAATTTAACCATTTGACTCCTTTATTATTATGTATATCACAATTTGAATAGGTACCAAATATTTTGTTTCACCTTTTAATGAATTCCATGTCCCTTCAGTCTATAATATACTAACGATAGGTAATTAGTATACTAATATGGATTCATCTTCAGTCAGATTAAATGCGAAGGTACATATTTTACAATTACTATACCGTATTTACTTAAAAAAAATTCCCATGTCCATACGTTAGATTGTGTGATGTAAAAATGTCACTTTTAGTAATATAGTATCAATTCTAAATAAATATCAATATTAAAGTAATTTTTATCAATGTTGATTGTAAAATTTAAATGTGTTTTCTAAATGTTACTTCTTACAATATTTTCTCTAAATATATGTTTTCTTATGTTTGAGTGACTGGTTTATAGCACAAGATTGACTCTTTAGACCATGAGGACAGCCATGTGAACATTCTGATAATGATTGTGTGATATTAATATATAGCTGTCATCCTTTGGTCTAATGGTAAGTATTTCTATCTATATGCTTAGAGGTTCTGGGTTCATTTCCCAGCATTATCATAGGTATTTTTCTCAAGGAGGAATTACCCCTATTGTTGCCATGGTCGGGTTGGTTAGGCTTAGGTTCGGTTAAAGATTTCTACTGGCACCACATCGTTATGATCATCATATCATCTCATCGGGTCGATGTAAACTCACCTACATGGTGGCCCAACCTCATAAGATGGTTACATATCTGCCACTACACGTAAAGGACCAGCAATGTCTAGATTACAAACCCTGATGGCATATGATACAGAAAATAATAAATGTATATATAGTACATGAATCAAGTCTCGAATGCTCGTTTGCTGAGACGACGGAAAATTTTGCTTGGCGAGTAAAAAAACAGTTTTTAATATTCAATTTCGTTATGGTTGAGCTGAATCCCTCATAAGCTATCCTGTCCTGTCCGTCCTGACAAAATAACGACTCCTAAAGATTATAATTGATACCACGATTCAAATAGATCATGCATAAGCTATGCATATGGGTACATAGAGACTCTCGCAAGGTGATAGAGATATATTATTACGGTTTGAAGGTCATTTCGAGATAGATATAAATGAGGGTTGCCAACAATGAAACCGTTTGGACTCAAAACACAACGAAACACAGAATCGAGAGTTGAATTTGGTGCGTCTTGTCGCAATTTTATCTTGTTTGTTCGCTTGTGGGAGCTGAAGAGATAGCGCAAAAGAATCTGTTAAATAATTTTCAAAAAAAAAGTGTAATACAATATATTTTGGTTTGGTACTCAGTGTTATGTAGAAATAAAAGTGAATAAGTTCTTAGTAGTCACGCTGATAGGTGAAATTTTTGACTGGATAAGTCACCCTAAAAATATTCAAGTCTTATCTATATATATTACAGTGAGTAATGATTATTTGAAAATAAGTTTGTTATTATTAGTAATTATCTTTGCAAGTATTTATTTAAATTTCAGTTCAGAAATGAAGTAAATATTTAATTCAACAAATACATATTTCCTGATATAACCAAACACCGGTTAGGTAATAATAAAATACGCCAAGGATTGGATTACTCAGAATGTTTCTAAATTTGCGGTCATATGGTGATAACTTTTTGAACTGTCATAGAAGATTTATTCAACGAACAAATAGGCCATATATTTATATTACTATTCTACCACCAGGTGGCAGCTTTATAGTAAATTATAAATACATATATTTCAGTCGTGGATTTGCTTGCACAGCCTAACATATTGGTTAGATAATTAGAATTAACTGGTAGCCAGAAATGACAATAGATAAATTTGATAACTTCTCCATGGTAAATATAAATGGGGCACTCCACTTCGTGCTGTGTAAAAACCCTCTGAAGTATCGTTACCAACTCTTGTAAGGTAAAATATTTGGTTTTCTCCCTTGTGTAAAAGCTTATAAAACCTAAGTTATAGACAAATAAAGGTCCAGCAATATGATCATAAATTGAATTAATCAACTGTTAACACAAATATATATTTGTTGAATAGGTACAGGTTTATTAAACTTACACTCTAACAACAAAATAAAGCACAAATATTAATAATCGTAACACCTTATAACCATAAAATGTCATATCTCTAAAATGGAATTATAATATTATGACCACTTAATACGATATAGCGATGAGGAACGTGGGACCAGCAGAAGGGTTGAAGAAATAGGGATTTTAGAGCTAGGGATCTACAACTAGGGATCAATAGGTAGGGGTCGAGAGCTAAGGATCGAAAACTATAGATCGAGAAGTAGGGACTGAGCAATAGAGATCAAGAGCTGTCGATCAAGAAGTAGGAACTGAAAACTGGAGATTGGAGATTGGGAACTAACGATCAAGAAAAGGGATAGAAAATTAAGGATCAAAAACTAAGGATTTATAGCAATGTATCGAGAACTAGCGATAGAAAACTAGGGTTCAAGAACTAAAGATTTATAGCAATGTATCGAGAACTAGGGATATAAAATTAGGGATCAAGAACTAAGGATTTATAGAAATGTATCGAGAACTAAGGATAGAAAATTAAGGATCAAGAACAAAGGATTTATAGCAATGTATCGAGAACTAGGGATAGAAAATTAGGAACAAGAACTAAGGATTTATAGCAATGTATCTAGAACTAGGGATAGAAAATTAAGGATCAAGAACTAAGGATTTATAGCAATGTATCGAGAACTAGCGATAGAAAACTAGGGTTCAAGAACTATGGAACGAGAATAAAGGAAACAGCACCCAGTAAAAATGTTTAGTGACTAAGAACAACGAGTGATCACTTAGACAGCGATATTTTTGTATCCAAGATTAAATAACAAAAATGAGGAAAGCAATAGAAAACAATAATTATAAAAACAGTACAAGAGAACGAGTACGAGGACTTGGATACGACAGTGGACGATATTTATGGAACGAGTATCAGATAAAGTTGAAATAAGACAAGGGAATAAAAAAACAAGGGTGAAATTGAAGTGAACAATAATGATAACAAATTAAAATAAATTATTGTCTAAAATATCGGTATGAAACAATCGCACAAACTTATTCATATTGTGTATTATAGTTCTGAAGAAAATTTTCAAAATTAAGTTTTTGTCAAGTACTTTTAGTAAGTTTTTCTCATGAAATCAAACTTATTAGCATAAAAATCCTAATAAACTCTCTTTATATAAATTTTAAAACAAATTATTCAAATATTATATGTTTCAAATTTTCAAAAATAAATTATTTGTAAACGACTCTAAAATTATTTGTAATTAGAAAATATAAAAATTTATTCTTTCTTATCTTGATAAAATATTTCCAGATACAATTTTTAATTCAATCTAAAGTGCAAACTTTCAAAAAATCTAACATTTTCTATTTTGTTAGATGTATACTAGCCCTACCATTCCATTAAATCCATTTTAAATATATATAGATAAGTATACATAATTATTGGCAATATAAATTAGTCCCCTGATACCAAGTTTAAAGAAAATCGTTAAAGCTATTACAACACAATAAAATGTTAGCAAAATCAGTCATCAGTAAACTTACCTTAACAAAATCTTAGCATAAAAACAAATATACTGTTATTTGTCATGTCAAACTCTAACAAGATACCTATTTTGAAACCAATTATTTTAGCCATTTTTTAATTAGTTTGTATTTTTTAAATCAGTCATCAGTAAACCACCCATAATAGACTTTTCGTCTCAATCAAAAAATATACAGAATTATTGGTCATTCCACACAATCCCCAGTTATAAAAGATAATTAAAACCGTTGATCTATGTTCAAAGTACTTTTAACTATAAATACTTCTAAACAGTTTACCATTCAACGAATTTTTGCTCAAATTCCAAAGATAATTTGATATTTATCATGTCAAACAAATCCTATACATGCATTCTAAACAAAATCGTTAAAACTATTTTCAAATAATTTAGCTTTAAAAAAAAATCACTCAATAGTAAACCACCTTTAATTTGAGGGTTAAGGTCAAAATCAAAAAATGCATTGAAATGTAGCCCTATAAAATCTGAATATTAATCTTTAATAAAATCCAGTCAACCGTTTTTGATCTGTGGCCATGGACAGATGGAGAGATAGCAGATATGCAACCAGAATTGTAAAATGCATTTTTTTTTAAATTATGGTTTGCATAAATCGTAAAGATACATAAAACCTATGTATCTTACAATTAAAATCCTTTTTCTTGATATGAGAAATAAAAAATCAGCATACTCTTTAAGAGCACAACGCTAACAATTATAAATCAAAGAATTGATTACCCGTACCTATGTGCTTGATTGATATAAGCAACATGGTATTTAGATTTAGCACTCTCGTACGTAGAAGTGTAGGATGAGGAAAGGGAAGCAGGGATTAATTCCGGGACGGGTGCTTACGGGGAAGTGTTTATTACATCTAGTTTTTACTGATGATTTCCCATCCTCTTTCCAGGTACATGCTTGCTATTATTCCCCCAGATACTTTCATCATACCTAACTCGTTAATAACCCATAACTAAACACATCAGCGGATATGTGAACAAATATTTCAACATTGCCTAGACTGGGTTTGTTAGTGGCGATGATCGAGGCTGGACCAATTTGAAGGAAGTTTTTACTCAATGCTTTGTGATTCTTCTTCTACTAAATTCTAACTTACTAATCCCTAGCCCTTTTGTTTACTTAAGTGCACATTGCACGTATCCGTTTTAAAACTGAATGAAAAAAAACAGCACGCTAATTAAAATAATACAGAACACATTAAAAAATTATTTAAGTCTCAGGCTAAGGACTTCGTAAAAGCTTTGGGATTTGAGTTCCGTAAATTTATAAACCACATCTTAGCATCTTGTTTGGATCTCGGATTCTTCAAAACGATGGCGAAAGAAAACAAGGTATGAATGATTAGGAGCTCCCCATAGTTATAGCTCATAGTTACAATATAAGGCATCTCGTGGGAATAAATCAGCTTATTTCAACTAAGAAGTCAAACCTCAAACTCCTAATTCAATCGATCAATCACGTTTAAAGACCTTCTCTCGAGGACATAAGCGATTCTTCCCCTTTGAAACGTTGGCAACTGTATTAGGTCTGAATGTTGTTGTTGGCTGCATAGCACGTCGTTATCATTTAGCAGATAAATAATTCATACTCTAATGAATGTTTCCCCCACCCCTCCACATCCTCCTTTTCCCTTTGCATACATATGTAAACAGCGTCCCAGCAACTCCATCCATCCTTCCTATATTATACTCGTTCTTACAGGATATTTCGCATACACCCCTCCAGCTACTGCAAGATTGTTGAGGATTACCAGAAGGTAAGAGGTTTGGTTGGTGGGGTGAGAGGTAGGGTAGGAGGCTCCACAACTCAGTTCGTAATGGTCACCATATTTTGTGTGTGGGTCTGGAATTAGAATAAGGCGTAATTATCTAAACGAGTGTATTTCCTCTTTGTGTCCACTTATTTTTCACAGCGACGTCACGCGGGCAATAAAGTTAAGGTGCTTTATTTTATTTTCAAACACTGTCCAATAAATTTCAATAATTTTCTGGACATTACTTTTTGTATCGACACCCAATTAGGTCTATGCTTATTGGTCTTCCAAAGGTGTGAAACCGGTAAAGTAAGAAACATACAGATCTAACAAGAAATGTAATACCAGACTCTTATAAGCATGGTCTCGATATAAGAATTTGATAGGACATGAGCAAACACCATTTTCAGCAATAATGTTTGGTTGTAAAAATTTAACAAATTGTTTGCCATATTAAATCGGAATGTAGTATTTTCCCTAGGTTATGATTATAATCTTCCGTTAAGGGAATCTTCCAACTATGGTATTTTTACTGGGTAGGCATTTATAAAGTTTCAAAACAAATAAAACCACCCTATCAGAGAGTGTTCTGTTGTGACCCGTAATAATTTGTAAAAGAGAGGCTTATTTTATTTTTTTAACAATTTATCTTTATCTATTAACTTTGATATTTCGCTTTAATTCACAGAAAACGAGTTAATTTCACCTAGGCATCAACTCTTTTAGTATCATACAACTTCAATTACAACGTAAATATAATAATTTATATCAAAATAGTTTCGAATATAATTCAAAAAAATTGTTATTGTTTTAATTGTTTTCATTTATTTGAGGTATTTAACGTGCACTTTCCAAACCGACTGATTAAATCATCACATGACTGATAAACTAATTTAATCTATAAGAGACACCACACTGAGCCTTAACTATTAACAATGTGAGGGTTAATCCACATTTCATCCCAGTTAAATATTTCTGCCATGCTAGGACACAAAACTGGGCCTTGAAGTTCACCAGACAGACAAGCTACCCTAACTGAGCTAAAGTGCAGGACAAATAAATTTAAAGATTTACGTAATGTACCTAACCATTTCTTTCACCTAACTTGGAAGGAATACAGCGAATAAGACATGTCGGTAGTGATCAAAAATGCCGAATAAAATATTTCATGCTTCAAGAGTAAAGGTACAAGAAAGTAGTTTTTAATACATTAAAACCATGATAATTTATGATGATTGATGACAAAAGTCCAGTTGAAACAGTTTAGGAAAATTTTGATAGCTTGTTTATTTTTTGCACATAGCTTAGATATATTTATTTTTTATCACCGGGTATTATTACTAATTAGGATTATACGTAAATTAAGAAATAAAGGTTAACTTTATGTTAAAAGTACACAAATTTTTGTGGAGGAAGAGGGAAAAATATTTTTAAGGAAAAAACACAATTAGTATAAGAGTATTATAATATATATGGAGGGAGAGTGGAAATATTTTAAAGTAAAAACCACAATAATACACTCGAATTGGGACTTGAACACCGATCTTTCCATCATCAATATCCCTATATAATGTGGGAGAAATGCCTTGAATCATTTGACCACGGAATCTAGTAGCTTGATATAAATATATGTATAAGCAATTTAGTTTTTAAGTAAGGAGCAACACTGATAAATTGCTAGAAACGTTACAGTGATATATTAATAACAATTTTAAAATATGAAATATAACTGTAGAATAACTAGCAGTGACAAAGACCTCTATAGTTCTCATTTCAACGTCGTTGGGCAGCGGCAAAAACTCACATCTATAGTTTTGCTTATTGATGACGGAGTACTTGTTTCGGTGGTCGCATGATCTAATACACCACTCTATAGAAAGATTTGACAGCCGATGAATAGGAGATTATGGTTCAAATCCAGATCATGTGTATTGAGAGTAATTTTTCATAGTTGCTTTTTCACTCTCCATCAACTAAAATGGAGGTTCACTTCCTCTAAATTAAACGTTATTTATCTCTAGCTCAATAGAGTAATCTTTACATTGCATACAAACTTAAAAGTTTGTATGACGCGTTGCTAAGAAGATACACACTTTTGATGGGGTGATTAAAGTTCACATAAAACCGAGTTTACAGAGGCGTATTTTCCTAAATATGTTCCCACCCTCCCTCCAAGTAAATATAGTTACATGTCTCGTGAAACTATAGTTTTCACACCTTTACTTTCTTAGTGTAGTTATTTGTATAGCCTGGAGAGAGAGTGTATTAAATAATTACGCTAAGCACGAATAAAGAAATTAATATACACATACAACTATCAGCAAAATATTAAAATTTGCATTTAATATAATAATGGATGTTATTTCCATTTTAAAAGTTTGATGATAGCTATTAAATTTAAATGTTTATTCTTGAAAATTAAACAGAAAATAACAATTTTTGACATTTTATATACTATCTAAGTATCTATTTAGGACCATCCAACTGGAATTTTGAAAAAAATAATTATATATATATATATATATAATTAGAATAAGTCGAACAAAGGTATAAATAGTAAAATAACCGATGTTTTGTATGTCTGTTTTCCCTTCTAGAAGTCTTTACATAACTCAGGTGAGCTAGAAGGGAGAAATTCTTCATGAAGTTTCCTAAGAGCTCAAGAATGGTATTGAAAATCCTAAACCTGAAATATTTTAAAAGGGGCTGAATCTGTGCCCTCAAAAATCCACCAAGCTTACCTTAGAGACAAAAGAAAAATTATTTGGTCTAATCGCACTGACATTTCATGTACGGGGCTTTCTAACACTGTTAAACACAACACAGTTATATATATGTGTTGTGTTTAACAGTGTTAGAAAGCCCCGTACATGAAATGTCAGTGTGATTAGACCAAATAATTTTTCTTTTGTCTCTAAGGTAAGCTTGGTGGATTTTTGAGGGCACAGATTCAGCCCCTTTTAAAATATTTCAGGTTTAGGATTTTCAATACCATTCTTGAGCTCTTAGGAAACTTCATGAAGAATTTCTCCCTTCTAGCTCACCTGGAGTTATGTAAAGACTTCTAGAAGGGAAAACAGACATACAAAACATCGGTTATTTTACTATTTATACCTTTGTTCGACTTATTCTAATTATTTAAAAAAGAATATGAACTAGTATTTACGAGAGATTTGTTTACCCCCTTTCGCAAATAATTTTATTGGTCTTCACACTATGAGGTTTGTCTTTATTTTGAACTCTCTTAGTTAAATCTAAAACAGCTTATCCAAGAGAGCTCCTTGAGGCTGGTGCCGGGTTTACAAACTGGTTAGTTTATGTTGATGAACTATTTTTAAATAGTGAATAAATTATGAATATGGTCGCTAACCCCAGTCCCCTGTGCCTAAGTGTCGAGATGGTCTTGTGAGATGTATGGATAGTGAAACTTAATAATTGTTGGTTTCGTTTAATCTGGTTAATTAAAACAGAATAAATTAAACTAAGTGTGTATAATATTATGTAGGATTTACAACTAATTGATATAACTTGAAAAAAGGTACTTGTTCTGTCAAAGTCCCTACTCATCATCCTGTGCCCTGACTTATCTTCGATGCTATAACCGAGTATAAACGTAGCTGGTATCAAACCACGATCGCTCGTTGCAGTGCTGTTATTAATGAACTCTGGCTTCTAGAATGGGTTAGGGCGTTCTCCCCGGTGCAGATCAATGACTCAAAGCTGCGGAATGTTCTCTCCACAAGTTTGTTAGGTTTAGTATTATTATTATTATTATTATTATTATTATTACCGCGTCTTACTACCCGTTCAGGTTATACGCACTTACGCTAATGTGTAATGGTAGGGTGATTGTGAGATGAAATGAAAGACCTAGAGTTTAACATGGAATCCGAACCACGGTGGAGGTCTGGCATTCCCCACATTCACAATGTCTTGTCAGAGTTGAAGGAAGAATTTGGTAATCAGATAAATCTTTGCCGGGACCGAGGATTGAACCCCGGCCGCCAGCATAGAAGTCTGACACCTTACCAATAGACCACCAGGTCACCCGTTAGGTTTAGTAGATGTATAGTATGTGTATCTGTGCTGCATGTATAGTCACTTTAGACTAGCCCCAGTTGGTAACTGTCCTACGTTTGATGCTTCTCCCACTCACTATTGTCTTAAGGTCAAAAATTCACTGTAATATACCCCAAAAAAGGATAGTTGTTTCCTCGAAGATGATAATTTTAACACTTCTCTTTTTATTGTATTTGTAAAACAACTAGTTTTGTTTTTAAACATAGCCTACTCCAAATACTTGGATGCTGAGTCATGTTAGTTGAGAGTATGAGTTCACCAGGATTATGTTATATTTACAAGCTCTAGATTAACTAAGGCTTCAAGCTGTGACGATACAATGAATATAATATTTGTAAAATTAGTAACATTACTGGCAACTTTACTCAGTAGGTTTCAAGATTCAATGACTATTAATATAATAGAAGTAAAAAATAAAATACTGAAAGTGCAAAAATAAAACAAAAGTAAACACGTTTCTTGTGCCATTATTTCTTTGACCGCCCCAAGTAATGTAAACACCAAGCGTTAGCAAACTTTATCGTTCCCTCCTTCTCCGACATTATGATTGATGTGTATAGGGTGGGGAAAGATTACCCTGCCTATTTTTTTATCGGGACAGCTAATACACACGCCTCAACAAAAAAAAATCTACGTAAACCCATGAGAGGTAATACTTCTAAGCAACTTTTGAAGAAAGCCTTTTCCTTATATATATTTTTGACAACCTGTAATCGTATGTCACCTGAGGATATCTCATGATTGTCCAAGACGTTGAATAATTTATTGAAAGCCTATATTTACATTGAAGAGGATAAAAACATGTTATGCTAGAGAGCTTTTTGAGAGGGTAACTCAAAAATAAGAAGGTTTGAAATTTAATTTTTTTTTATAAAAGTAGCAATGTTTTTAGACAGATTTAACTAATTTCCGGCCACAGACAGTATCAAGAATAATTATCTATATGGGCAGAGTTAAAAATATAAAGTTATATTTAATGTTTAGTATGAACCAGCCAGATTTTTATTAAGGAAGATCTATACCTTGATATCAATAACAACCTTATATAAGAATACCTTCTCAAAATTATTATAAAAGCTAATTACAAATGTAAAGTATTAGGCCTATATAAATATTTCGAAGGATTGAAGTGGTTTTCTTGTAGGATGAGTAGTAGCTAAAGGGATTGTTTGCCTTTAAAATTACTATACAAACAGAAAAATATTAATTCTAAAATAAACTACTATGCCATTTTGACATTACAAATGTATGTAGCCTACTCATAAACAAATTGTGAGATCTTTTGAAAAGTTATTCTCTCTATGTAAATTTATTTTAATTCCTAAAATAAAATTTTGTTAAAGATAATAATAAAGAATATTCTACATCTTAATCTTAATATTATTTGTTTCAAGTACCCAAATATATAATTTCGCATCTTTAAATCCTAACACAAATCCCTAATCACCTAATGTATCCCCTAAATTTATAAACCCACTGGTTCGGTAAAAAGGTGAAACGAAGAAACTTCTAAGGCAAACTTTCCTGTTTACGAAACATCTGTTTTAAGAGACCTTCCTCAACCTCTTTTGTAAGAGTACTATATTATAACTCTCATTCTGGGTTTCCTAAACTTTACCGGACATTAAGTAGAGATAGGAAAAGTACTGAATGTATAGATGTCATGATCCAAACTAAACTTTGTCTGTACACCTAGAAAACCTTTAAACCCATCACCAAGTTTGGTAAGAGAAACTTTATTTTCTACTGCATTATTAACTATAAAGAGACAGACTCTTGAAACAACTTACTCATCACTGATTAAACTTTAAGACCATATGGCGGGCAGTGTCTGAATACGTGTGGTAATTTATTTACTATCTTCTGACATAATTTATAGACCAAGGTGTGAATACTTACCAGAAAAGACACCACCACCTTAGTTTTAAAAAAAGTTATTAAAATTTAAACTAATCATCTTGACAGATTTTCTTACTAGACAAATGAACGTTACACTATAGTGATTAGTTTAATATGAAAAAAGTAAATCCTACTATCAACTTTAGTTTTTGAATTTGATTAGATGCCATTAATTTAATTGTGATAAAAACAATATAAATATGTTTTACTACCAGTTAAAATTATACTCTTATGTATTAATTAAGCTAATGAGTTTAGAATGAAAAAGGTTTAATTTAGATAAGTGTACCAGTATTTGCGTTGAGGGAGAGTGGATTTTTTTAAAAAAACTACTCTCATCACACACAATGTGATTTGAACTCCATCTTCCCTGTCATTGATAGCCTAGTACAACAAGAGAGTGATGCGTTAGAACATATAGCCACAGAAGTAGGTGATAAAAACAGAGTATTTATATAAGTTATTAATATAAGTTTAAACAAGTATAAAAAGTAAAACAGGTAAACAGGTATAAACAAGTTATAAGTTATTAATATAAGTTATAAAAAGTATAAACAGGTAAACAGGTATAAACAAGTTATACGTTATTAATATAAATTAAACAAGTATAAACAGGTAAACAGGTATAAACAAGTTTTAAGTTATTAATATAAGTTATAAACAAGTATAAACAAGTAATTAAACAGGTAAACAGGTATAAACAAGTTATAAGTTATTATTATAAGAACTGTAAATGGAGCATCATTTAAAAGAGAGGAAAAAAGTTCACAATTAAAACATCCACCCTTTTTGCTCCTAGATGAAATAGAAGTCTGGCCTCCTAAATTTTATCCAATTAAATTATTCAAGCTTTAAGATTTTTGGCTTTATTGGACAGTGAAACATGTTTCACTATTTCACTGAAAATAAATCACCGTTTGAACCAATGTTTGAGAGTGATGATTTACAAGAATATATTAAAATCATAAGTTTATCTCAACTTGCGGCTTAGTATCGTTACCGTTTGACAATGAATTTACGAAACGTGTGAAATAATTATAGAATTGTCAACAATTTATCAACTACCATATCGAGAATTATTTACTTTTATCGAACTCTAGACAATTCATAAACCCAAATCATCATGAATAATCTAAACCTTCTAAGTAAACAGGAATTGGATGGACTCAAATAGAAATTTTGGAGTGTATTAAATTTGAAATAACATAAGAATCTCATTTCTAATCAAGCCCCATATAGTATTCACTCAAAATTCATGTTTTGGATAAAGGGTTTTTGGATTAAGGTTAATATTCAATCCTAAATTTGGTCAAATTGTAGATATATAAATGAAAGAAGCAAATAAGACATTGGCTTAAATCCTGGTTACAACAATTTGACCCCTGGGCATTTTCAACTGTTCACTCCCATTATATAATGAATCACGTACTCCAAAAGGGAAATATGTTATAAGATCTAAAACAGCCGAAAATCAATCACTTAATTCATACTTTGTAATTATGGAGGGTAGTTAAAAGAATGGCAGCCTTATTACTTATTTATTTAATAAATCGTCTTACTGCATGTTCGGGATACACGCAGATGTATTAGTAGTGATAAAATGTTAAGGGTTGGGAAGGTTGAATTTAGAGAAAGCGCACCCACATTTGTGGGTAGGGAGAGTGAAAAATAATGTGGGAGGGGGACCTACCTCATTACACCCGGCCAGGATCAAACTCCGATCTTCTGTCATCAGCAATCTAGTCTATTTCGATAGTGACTCGTTTGACCAAGTGGTCACCGAGTACAGGTGCAGCCTTATTAATGCGAAGAAAATATGGTTAAGCAACCGGGAAAAATCACGTTTGTAAAACCACCCGACACCTAGATGAACCTTAAAAACGTTATCCTCGAAAATCCATTAGATTTGAAGCCTAGGATATCTTGATCAACAAGAAAAATATATTTATAGTAAATAGTTATACAAATGTTAATTATCATGTATCCACCTCGGTGGTCTCATGGTTAAAGGCGTAATTCTTGCAATAGACTACACCACTGATGATGGGGAAATTGGTATATTATCCCGGTCGGGTGCACTCAAGCTGGTTTTCCTAAATGTTTTTCCACTCTCCATCCACTCAAATGTAAGTACACTTCCTCAACATTCAAACTTCCTCATCCCTAACCCATGTGCGTATAGCCCAAACGGATAGTAAGACGTGGTTATAAAAAAAAGACACATACAATCATATTTTATGTGTCCACATCACTGGTCTCTTAGCTTATAGCATCAATACAATGTCTATTTGCTTTGTTGATGAGAGGAAGATCGGTGTTTGAATCCAATTCAAGTGGTTTTTAAATTATTTCCCAAGATTCATCCACGTATTATCTCTTACGTTTGTTTCTTATAAAATTCAAACTTTTACCACCACTTTCATTACTGTAATTAATTAAATAAGATAATAATTATGATGGCTTTATTTTTATTTGTGAAATATAATGGTTTTAGACATACACATTGAACTTAAGTGCTATTTCTCTCTAAGCTAGCCCATATAGTTGTCATCGTTATCAGAGGAATATTGTATCATATTACTTATAGAATTGAATATAAAATTGTTGTACAACTTTGACTCAGCTTGGATTTGTACTCAAAGATAAGTATTATCATTTTAAAGTGTTTTAAATTTACTTGAGTTTTGAATGTGACTAGATTTATTTTATTTTATAAATACTTGGTTCGATAAAATAAACATCTATTAAATATTGTAATGTGAATTAAAGGTTATTATTTGATTATACTTGCAATTAACTACTAGTTTAACCAGTAGGCCTATTTTACTAAAAAAATTATTCAAATATTATGAAACTGTTCTAGGTTTCTTGATTTTTGTAAAGACTAATAAGATAATCCTAGAAATACGAGTATTATTTATGTTCAAAAAGTTGTCCTTAGCTCTACACATTTTTCTCAAGAATATTTAAAGCGATAAATTAATTGATAGCCAAATCAGTTAATCGTTTAAAAAAACTACATACTTAGCTGTATCATCTTAAAAAAATGCTATTTACAAGTTTCTGAGAGAATAAAGTAAAATTATGTTCATTCACAGTGTGAATTTATTATTAAAAAAGAGTGAAAAAAAAAAAAATTAAAGATAATTTTTTCTTTTTTGGTAACATAATAACATAATAACTCTATAAATTGGCGAAGCCATTTGACCCCATATTTAATTAATTAGTTCACTTTTATTTTTAGAATTACATGTAAAATTGTAAATGAATAAAAAATAGTTTCTGGTACAAAAATGGTAGATTCCAAATTGGTAAAAAAAACTACACTAAGACACACTTTACATAATAATGCGGTGACCATGTATTTTAATTTTATCTTTGAATGTAACGTTATCACCAAAAATCGTATAGCAAAGTTACGCCATATACTTGTCAAATAAACATGCGACTTATTTGCTTTCACTGAAACAGTGACCGACGGTAAAAATAAACCAACTTATATCTACAGATAAGAGTGAAAAATGGAACGAATTTATTAAAATGCTTTATCAGAAAGTCAACACTCTAAGGTCCAGCTTGTTTAGTCAAGAATGGCACTCTTAAGTTTGGATTCTTAAAAATAAAGAAAGCAATGAATTATTTACAAAGGTGGTGACGTTCAGAGACATCCGTTGAAAAGTAATTTATTATCATTAATTAATGGGTATGCCACATTTATGTATCCTTTTCTGTACATTCAAATTAATCTAATCAACATATTGTATAGTGTTATGTAATGGTCTTGTTATTTGATAATATTGATATACATTTTCTAATATATATAAGAACTTTTATCTTATTGAAAATCATATTTTCATTTCATTTTAAAATAAGTGAAATAAAATATAATTTTATATAGAAACAAATAATCCATTTACTTTACTACCACTAATTAATATTAGTTTAAAAAAACAAGGCTAAAATCTTATAATCATACATTATACTATATTAATTTTACTGTGGAGACAGTAACATATTATATTTATCTAAATAATAATAATAATAGTGTACCTTATTTTTGTTTTCAAAATAATTTTGAATAGTTTAAATACTGTTATCAAATTTATAATAGATCTTCACGATGATTTAAATTTCATTGGATAAATGTCATTGGAGTAGGGCACTAGTTAATACATAACAGAAAATATAATGTATTGTTATTAAAAAATAAGTTATTTTAAATTTAATATTTATTTTCATACATTAATATATACATATATACACACATATACATATATATCTGTGCATTTAAATAAAAATAGGTCACGTATTATATGTTACTGGTAAAATTGTTTTTAATTCAACGTTCATAACTAGAAATGACTAACATAACTCTAAAATATTATTTAACATTATAGAACAGGAAATTGATTTTGAATGAGAAAGAATTGTTTATTTCTTAAAAATATAATTAGTGAATTTATTATATTTCTCTTTCAAAGATATTTGGAAAAAATTCAAACCTTGTGATCAAAAATTATCCATTAACAATATTTTGAGCTGATATAGTTTACCAATACATACTTACTAGGGACATGATTTTCAGGATATAAACCCTATAATTTTAAGACACAGTTTTAGCAGAGTATACAAATTTAAGCTCATTATAAGCTTTACCAATAAAATTTTTGTTAAATAACCATTATTCATCTCTCTCTAACAGTAATGAATTTTTTTATTACCTCCCGCTTAAGCTCAGATATTAATTGAAGTATGCTAAACAGAATTTCCTAAGAAGGTCTTTTTTAATAAAATAAATTTTTTATGACGGTAAACTTAGACCACTTATAATTTTTAAATTTAATAAGTCTGAAATTGCTTGAGAAATTAAATTAACTAATACATTTTATAAGAAAAATAAAATTAGGTTTATATTTTGTAAAACACTTCAATCAAAAACTAAATCATAAAATATAATTTAAAAATATGTAGCTATACATTGAAGTAATATTGTGTAACATAAAAATTATAATGTATTCTTTTTATATTTCTCTTGACACCCTCGTAGAGAAAGTATTGTGATTGCAAAAAAATGTGATAGAGATTTTGATAAAGTCGACGTTTCATGACTCCCTGAAAAAAAAAGTAAATCTCGACGCGCCGTCTATCTGTATGTCTGTACCATGGAATAAAGCGGAAACTATTTTACCATTTGGGCTAAAACTTGGTATCTGGGTTTTAGATAGGGTCCCACTGAGGGATTTTTGGAATTAGATATCTCACCCTAAATTTAAGGGTAGTTTACTAAAGTGAAAAAAGAGAAAACGTCAATTTTCTTGAACCTCGCTCTAACAATTTTGATCAACTTTAATAAATAACACTCTTTATTACTATACAAAAAATGGTAATTTTCAATTCATGAAAATGTCTTTGATTTTATATATGGGAAATTTTTCAATGCTCATTATTTATCCGCAACTATTTGAGATACAAAATAACTTATAATTTCAAAGATGTAGTACTATTAAATAAATATAAATTATTTGAAATATATATTATTATAAAACCAATCATTTCTAAGATATAATCTTATCTATATTTTTTGTTTCACTCTTTGAAAATGAATTTCATTGTTAGGCCCTGGTGAACAATAAATATATTTATTCACTCTCATTTTTTTGTAACAGTGTTTCTAGTTATTAGTGCTATAGAGTTATTAAGTAAAAGTGTATATTATTTCATCTGTTATCTTTGGCGTTGTCTGTCTAAAACAAAGTATTTACCTATTATTTCGTTTCAACATAATATGAGTGTGATTAAATGTCTATCTTAATTATATTATAAATGCGAAAGTTTGTGTGTTTGGATGTTTGGATATTTGTTATTTAATCACGCCAAAACTGCTGAATGGATTCGAATAAAACTTTGTACGTTGGAAGAGTATGTCCTGGAATAACATATGTGACTATTCCCAACATTTTATTTTACATAATTTTACATTACTAGTGTTTAAACTTTTCGTATATATAAGAGATTTTACGAGTAAATATAAATGTGATTGTAATTAAAATTTTACTTTACCTCACCATTCTTTAAGGTTAGTTAAGTAATATCAGTTAAAAGCGAAAATTCACGATCAAAAAATACAATTGAACTTTTATCATAATGGTGATTCGGAATTCGTACTTAGACGTGAAAACATCAAAGAAGTTCAATAGTTTTTTTTGTAAAGTTGGTTGATATGTTCTGGAACAACATTACATTAATTTTACAATACTAATGTTTAAACTTTTCGTATAAGAGATAAGTTTTATATTGTGATTTTAATTTAATTTTACGAGTAAATATGAATGTGATTATATTACTAACTTTATATTACTTTACCTCTCCATTTTTTAAAATTAGTAAAGATCAGTCCAAAACGAAAACTTACGCACCATCCAATCTTAAAAATACTTCTATAGAGCGAAAAATTTGAGAGAAATTTTGTTATTTTCACGTGTAAATACGAAGCCACCTTTATGATAAAAGTTAATAGTATTTTTTATGCTTAAGTTTTCGTTTTGAATTGTTCTTTACTAACTTTAAAAAGATTAGGTAAAGTAATATAAAGTTGAAGGATTCGAATGGATTCGAATGGAACTTTGTACGTTGGTAGAGTATGTCCTGGATAAACATATAGGACTATTCCCAACATTTGATTTTAAATAATAATAAATATTGTATTATAATGTGAATGAAATGATGTTATTTAAAAATTTGTGATTTAATATTTTTAATTAAAGTAAATTGTAATTAGTGTGACGTAGTTTCATACTAAATAAATAAATATGATGTGATATTAGCTATGTAGTTCGAAAAAAATATTATTTCGTTTATTTCTTTATCTTACTAATTATGATGATAAAATTAAAAAAATATATAATTGATAAATTAAATAATATATAATTCTTTTATTACGAAATATTTAAAAGTAAAAATTAAAATACGGCCAAAATTATTTATAGTTAGAACTGAGAAAAACCCATAAAAATTTGAAAAAATAAAGTTTGATTTATGACTAAAACAGTTTAGTTAAAAATTAAAAGATGTTATCAATTATTGCGGGCGAAGCCGTGGCGGATAAAAGCTAGTTTAATAATAAAAGCAGGATAAAGTCTTTGCGGTGCACCAGACCATCTATTTTTTACTACTCTCAAATAATAAATAGGTCTGTAGAAGTACATTTAATATAGTCATAGAGTGTGTAACATGGTTATTAAACATGGCTGAAGCTAAGTGACAAGCGGCAGACGCCCGCCTGCAAGGGAACAATACTGATCCAATAAACTAGCATGACTGCCCTGTTCACTAACTTTGGCCTAAATCCTATCTGGTGTAAAATCTACATGCGTTTCAACTATTCTTAAGAAAATGGCAACCCGTTACTTAATACAACAATCATGAAACTTAAATAATAATATTTGAATAATATACCACTGTTGGTTAGTGTTAGGATATAAACTTTTTAAGTTAACATGTTGGAATAAACTAATACAGGTTCATATTTGTGCACATAAAAAAATTCATGTAATCTTCTTAATACAATATTTTTTAATTGTAGTAGACTAGACTGCAGAAAATGGGGAAATCAAGGTTCGAATCTTACTTGGAACTTCTAAGGGTGGTTTTCCCATGATTTTATACTCTCCTTCCATGAAATTTCGGTTACGTACCCTCTTATTATAACCTTCCTAATTCATAAAACCATCAATGTAATTAGTACATAGGCGTAGAACCCAAATGAAAAGTAATACGCTGTGGTAGAAACAATAATTAAATATGGTTGAAATATCTTAATATTATGGTCTTAAAATTTCAGTGAGATAGGTGTAGTATTAAGAAAGTTAAAATAGCTTGTTAAAGTTTCACAACTAATTCTTTTTGGAAAATCCCTGCGTGGATACGGATATACGGCAAGGCCTATAGAAATTTGGATACAGGTGCTAATTTCAAAATAAGCTGCTGGAAGAGCTACACATAGCCTATTTGTATTATATCAATGTTCTTTAAGATAAATTCAAAACAACCAGAAAAAAGAAATATACACTTGGTGACTATGATATTTATTTTACTTGAGAGTGTGTCTGAGCATTTACTTCAGAATATAACGTTGTTCACAACAAATCCACTTCAAACATGTGGGTTTCAGTTAGAAATATTATTTATAACACTCTCAGCATACTTTTAAATAACCGAATAAAATATTTACTATTAATAATTATGTGGGACTTGTATTAAAAATATTCCATTTTAAGTTATTTAATGCTATGGCTAAGATTGTTTAGAAACACTACATTAACCGTAAATGAAGATTATAGGCCAAGTTCTCGGATGTGGATTGGGATGCTGTGGATAAGGATACTATTTGAGTCATATATGACAGGACCTAGAGGTTGGCCGTAAAAAAGCACAAACGATAAAAGCGCCCATAAAAATTCAGCACAGAAAAAAATCCATGGTCATAAATACTTACAGAAAAAAGTTCACACAGAAAAATGCTCACATAAAAAAATGCCCACATGGAAACTAGCCCACAAGGAAAAATTCGCACAAGGATAAATGCCCACACAAAAAATGCTCAGACAAAAAATGCCAACGCGAAAAATTGCTCACACAAAAAATGATCACATGGAAAAATGCCCACGCAAAATATAATGTAAGTAAAGGTTAATTTTTAACGGAATACAAGTTTGATTGGGGTTTTGCATTACTGAAGTTTTAGTTTCCATTTGTAAAGTGGGTGTTTGATTTATTCTTTTACAGTATGTTTATAGAGTTGGCATTAACTTTTTTTGGTTAATTTAAAGTAATTTATTTAAATTTTTTGTGTCATTTTATGGATAATTTTTGACACATTTTAGGTCATCCAAATCTTGGCCCTGGTACGACAAAATAACCAATGTTTGCAACAAGTGCTTAGGGTTCAAATAAAATACAAAAATATATAAAAATTGAGTTATATTTAATGGTTACTACACATTTAAGTTGGATCTACATGCTGGTCTAGTTTAATAATTAGGCTCCATATTATATAAAATAAAATAAATACTATTACTCTAAACATTTTAAACTGGAAGTCTCGCTACCTTACAGGTAGAGCAAGTATTGTGATCGTAAAAAAATAAAATTGAACTCAAGATTTTGATGAATGTCGACGTTTCACGACCCTCTGAATTCGAAAAATGTTTTCGCAATGCCGTCTCTCTGTCAGTCCAGCTGTCTGTCAGTCTGTACTTTGGGCTAGAGCCTAAACTTTTTTTACCGATTAGGATATGACTCGGTATCTATGGTTTCCATACGGCTACCCCGAGGAAATTTTTGAATTTGATATCCAACCCTAAAATTAAGGGTAGTTCCCAAGGGAATAAAGAGAAAAAAATCAATTTTATCACAATTGGCTCTAAAGATTTTGATTAAATTTCATTTCTAAACTTTGATCAATATTAAAAAAAACCAAATGGCTACCTTCAATATTTAAGGATTACGGTCTGATGCGTAAATTCTAATTGATAAAAACTCAATTTTGTCAGAATCGGCTTTAACGATTTTGATTAAAGTTCACACCTAGGCGTTGATTAGGATTATAAACAAAATTGTTTTTTTTTTTCATTTTCCCATGAAAATTTATTTTAAGATTTTTTAGAAACCAAAATGTTTTATATCTCCACAACTATTTGAGATAATAAATAAATTATCACTGTACAATTTTAGTACTATTCAAAGTAGAAAAAAAAATTTGAAATATATTTTTATAAAACCAATAGTTTCTGATATATTGGCAAATATATCAATATAATTTTGTGAGGTGTGAAGAGATACTTAAGTTCAAACGCAATAATTCTCTAATGCCATAGAGTAAGCAAATTAGTAAGTCTCTCAAGAAGTTGATGTTATTTTTCCTTTAACCTCATAGTGTAAGTGTTTTTAGAGCACAGGGTTGAATCCAGGATTTTCGTGAAGGTGGGAGGGATGCGGGTGCTCACATCGGGGGCTGAAGACTTCAAGAAATTTTGACATAAAAATACTTCAAACTTAGGGCGGAAATTTTTGGGTAATTTTTCAGTGTAACGCTAAACTTGAGAATAATCCTCTAATGAAGGGTATAACACTGAATTTTCGATTAGTATTGAAGTTTATTAAACGCAAATTATAATAACATATTTAATTATTTTTAAGAAGGAACTAAGTTTAAATATTATTTAATTGGTTTAATTTTTTGAAGAGGGGTGGGCACCCCCTACGCTCAACTCCTGATCCACCTCTGTTAAAACAATGATTTATCTATTTCCTTTTAGACTCAATTTTATTTGTCAAAATGTATAAAAGTTTAATTTAATAGCAATGCGATAACTAACTATGAGATGTGCATCCCCTAGTATAATGTCGAATATTTTAACCGGAAGCCAACATTTTAATACGAACTGTTGAACCTTGGAGACCCAATATCAATATTTTTTATTGGTCCAGATGTACAAAAGAAGACGTTAATTCTATAGAAATAAAATTATAAAATTTAAAACCACGAGTCAAAAAAATTGTTTGTAATTATAACACAATTTGTCCTCGGGTTCACTAGTGTATATTATATAACGAATTTTGAGTAAAAACATACATTTTTAAACACTAGATTGAGAAAGTCCGTTTGGAGTTCCGTACCTTTTATTTTTGTAGTGACATACACACCACAGATACCAATTTGGAACAAAATTGTTAGAGCCCTTTCAAAATATTTCGAATTTTCTAAAATTATCATCATTATATTGCCATTCAACTAATTTTTATACAAAAACCAAATAAAAGGTGTTATTTCAGTTATTTGGGAGGCTCAAACATAGTTGATACATCAATTTCAATCAAAATCATTAGAGACATTTTTGAAATTGGAATCCAAAAAACGCCCTTATCAACATCAATTTGAGGGATAGGGTGATAATGAAAAAAAAAAAAGAATCCAGAGGTATGAAATTGAAAATATTATATATCAAGTTTGAGCATATACATAGACAGACAAGGAAACTGACAGAATTGTAAACTTCAGTTATTTTTCTTGTTTAAAATTTTATTTCGATTTAATTTTTTTTCATGATTACAATACTTTCTCTTTTGATGAGAAAGTAAAAATGAATGGTGGCATTTGTCTCTTGGGTCATTTTTTCCTTTACGCACTTTTAGGTGGGCTTTTTTCCGTGAGCATTTATTGCGTGAGCATTTTTCGCTTGAACATATTTCATGTGGGCATTTTTCTATTTGAGCGAATTTTCCTTGTGGGCATTTTTCCATGTGAGCAATTTTCCTTGTGGGCATTTTTCCGTGTGCGCTTCTTTCACTTGCGCTTTTTTCCTAGAATCGGTGCACGTCAAATTCAAAATACTATTTAAAGGATGTGGGGGATTTTGGTAACACATGCTTACACAGTATTTGTTACAATCAAACATATGTAATGTTTCACCTCTTTTTTAAAATATCACTAACCTTTTGCTAATAAACATTATGGAGTGTGTACCCATGTGTTACCACATACCCCACATCCGGTAAATATGTATTTTTATTTGGCGTGCACTATGTAAAGTTCTGGTTTTCAACAAACTAAAACGCGCTATTTACAAGTTGTGCAGCGCATCAATTAAATACAGTCTGGCAGCATGTACTAATTTGAAGTTATATTAACAAATATACAAATACTTTGGACAAATATACGCTGTTAGGTACTTCAACATGGCCTTTTTTTTTGTGAATATAATAAAAACATTAATTTACTAGAAACCAATTCATTAATTACGACTGGACTGCTTTAAATCTATATTAGATAACCTTTAAAGACTTATCTAAAAAAATTGCTGTAAAATTTAATAGTGTTTGGATTATATACTCACCGTTTTCAAGTATAAGAAGAAACAGCAAAGCCAAGGACAGCATCATGATGACCTCACAACGTGTTGAAATTGTTGTTTAACAATTGTTCTCATGTATCTTGATGGAAATAACACTGGCAATGAAACATGTTTTTGAACTATCGCAGAATCACTTCACATGGACCAAAATAGCAGATAATGCATAAATTGTGATCAATGCTTTAGAGTGTTTGTAGAGGACACGCTGTGATTTTGACCGAATATTTCTTGATGATCACGTTTCTTTGAGTTTTAATATTTATTTTACGTTAAATATTATATTACAAATATTTTCTTAAATCTTATATTCATTAGTAAAATATATTCTATGTAATAGTCTCAAAGTTTAAATTTATTATATTCTAGCTTTCAATGAGTCTACCAAGTTGTGTAAGATTGAAATTAAACATTTAAAAATTATAATTTTGAGATTATTTAAATTGATTAAACCATTTCAATATTTAATTCTTAGAGAAATAAAGAAGTTTTTATTTCAAAGATTTCTAAAAGTTCAAATGCATTCATGTTGTATTGAATTGTTTTATGACATAACTGTAACGAACTTACAACTGTCTTCAACATTTATATTGTATTTGGATACTTTAAATGAATCACTTTGTTCTTATAAAACAAACTGACAATTTGAAAATAAATCCATATAAAGAAAATATACTCTAAAGATTTGAGAAAAGTCTATAATTCTTCTCTCACGGTTTTTTATTTGTGTCAACAAAATATCTTACCACAAGCACAGTTTTATAGACGACACTATTGATTCTGAAGTTTAGTCAAGTATATTTTACTTTGATATCCACGAAATTCCCTTTCTATTACTGTGGTAGTTATTGAAAGAAAAATGAGATGTGAATCGATAAGGACACGACTATGTTTACAAAGTTGAAGAAAGTATTTCGTCAACAACCATAGCTTTTACGAACACATGAACAACAAAAGTACATGAAACGTTTATAGGATAAATTTGGATAGAACACAAGAATGATGAATTGGAATATTCTGTCATAATTTTAGCTTCAGAGCAATATATGTTTTTTAATGTTTATTGATCTGCGATGATTGTAAAACAGAATACTATGTATTCGTAATTAATAATGGGTTAACCATAACATCGTTCTTTGCGTTTTATCATTTTGACACACATAGCCTCTTTTTAGGATAAACATTAATTAGGAATAACTTGTGTTCATACATATTACTAACGTCAAATTGTTCTAAATATAGTAATTATCTGTGATAATACAAATAATTACATTTTAAGTTACTAATAAATTAGAGTTATTTTGTCCAAAAAAATACGTATATGAATTAAAATAAAGTTTTAAAATTATTACTATTGTATTGTATTATATAATTAAGTCACTTATGAAATTTACTTTTTGGAGAGATATTCACAACATTTTTTTCGAAGATAATTTTTTTTTAGATTGTATAGTATTTCACTCATTTGATTTAAAATACTTAATACATTTTAGCTATATCAACAAATGTTTCTACACTTAAATCAACAAGTTCCGTATCCATACATCACCTTGTTTATAATTTGCACCAAGAAAAAAAAGTGACATATTTTTAGGACATACTGTATATTTATTTGCTATCCCGGATGATAGAAAGAGACGGAGAGCTGTTACCGTGTGTCTATGACAGCAACCCGATACGCGCAAGAGGGTGGCTCGCCAGCGACTGGGGGTGAATAGGACGCCGCACTGTGCCGACGCTCTAGCTTTCATCCCGCAGCCGCTAGAGATCGCAGCGTCTGTACAGCACACGCCCCTTTAACTAGGCTTCAAGCCACAGAGTATCGGGCTCATACCCCGGTGTGTTGGCACCGATCATGTCTTTCATAGGTGGACACTTGTATTTGTCAGAAAGTTTTCAAACTAGCTTATAAAATAAATACAACTGTCTATAAATCTTTGGATCAACTAAACAAAGATTTCAATCAGGCAGATAACCATGTAGGTTTAATATTATTATAGACATTTGGTTTTGTCTAGATATAAAACATCTAAGTATAATATACGACCAACATTTAACCTGGAATAGATTCTGATATCTTATAACACATTATTTTGTTAAAAATAGCTAAACAATCTACACGAGGTATATCTACCAATACTTTAATAAATACATACCAAATATTCTCCCTCCCAGAACCGACATATTGACATCTTTCATACATATCATCACCAATTACTATATATTAAGTTGTATTGTAATGCTTCACTTTTAAAAACATTTCAACTCTATTTTATTAGCACAATAATAGGGTAAAAATGCATTAATAGTTACATCTGTACTAAAATAGGGATACGTTTTTGGCTGTTTGAGGATAATATTCGGATACATGACAAATATTCCTATTAAATAAATCTGTTACAGACGTTAGAAAATTAGTAGATACGACCAACTCAGTCAAATGGATGAATAAGAAAATTGTATTTCTTTTTCAAGCACCCAATCTTAACATATTTGACATTTTAATTAAAGTATACTGCCCGAGCAACTAATAGCCTTCTCTTCATCCCCTTCAAGTCGAGAGCTAGAAAGATACAGTATTAAGACAGCCAACGTGTAGACAGTTTTTTGTAATGTTATCTAATATTTGTTCTTTTTTTGACGTCATTGTCGTTGTTTCTTATATATTCTTATTAATGTTTCTAACTTTTAAAAACCATTATTTTCTTTGTACCAATGTAGAGTTATGTTTTCATGAATTAGTGTTTATGTAGGCCATCCACACATCAACGGGGCCCAGTATCCATACAATGTGTATCATATAATAACTATGAATTTATAAATTATTCTTATTTATGAAATTAAAAACATATCTACCCTTATGCTATTTATGTCTAGGGATGGTTTTTATGTAGGGATATATATCATGGAATGGTGCCATGGTATATACAGTTTGCTATAATTAGAATCCATGATATATTCTCATCCACTCTGACCACATTTGACCTACTTACACTTGGTTTTCTTTATTTACTTCAAATAAAAATGAAATTCCATTGTTACCTGTCCAATGAGTGTTTTACTAAGCGATGAGTACAATTCACAAAGAGAGTTTGGATATGTTTTGAACTTGACAACACTCCATGCCATGCTACTGGTTTTAAAGCTTACGTAGTTAGTGTTATTTTTATATTTATGCTGATACAAACTTCTAATTGAATATATTTTTAAATAAAATAGAAACATTAGGAATTAGTAAATATATTTACTCTTTAAACTTTGGAATTCAGATTAGATTCTGTTATAAAATGTAGCCTTAGCTTTAACTTTTTAATATCCATAGAGTCTGCCTTCTGGTTTAAAGGCATTGTATTCAATTTCTTGCTGTTACTAACATTTACAATTTGGATATTTTGTCTACTACCCTTTACTAAATACTAAACTAAGGATGTTGTTAAATTGAAAGGAGTAGGTAAGAGTGGGGAAATATGGATTAATCTAGCTAGGATGGATTCGGTACGGATTGATTGATTTTTGAGGTACATATACAATTTATTGTCCAACCCGTAATGTAACGGTGTGTTTAGAATATTAATGAATATGGTATTGAATACGAATAAACACAGATATCAAAATTGGCTTTAAAGATCTTTCTTAAAATGTATATCTAGCGTTTTTTATGTAATAAATAACGTTGTATATTTGATATTTGGTTTAACATTTATTTGAGATAGTTCACCAATGAACATTTTAAATTGTTTGAACATTACTTTTATATGTTTTTTTAAAAATTTAAATATAAAGGGATTGATGTTTGATTTGACAAATAAAAATGTATATACCAATGTTTAAGAAATATTTGTTTAAGGGTCTAATGATTTTTTTTTTTAATTTGAACTATCTTAAAAATTGACTTTTAGCAATTTGGTTCAGTTGGGTAACTATTAAGTTTTTATAATTAATGAACTTCATTTTATACATTATTAGTTTTATTAAGAAAATTAATATTGGTTAACTGCTTACTTATTTTTATAACTATTTTTAAATATGACCTCTCTGAAATTTTTGTTTAAAGTAGTTGTGAGGATATTGTATATGTATTATATATATAGATACAAGTTGGTCTCTGCATGGTCTTTTAATGCAAAATTGACTTTATCGATTGTATTTAAATATCTCATGAATATAGCTTGGACGTCCGGTTGATAGAGAGAATGTATATTTTAATTTAAATTTCAATAAAATTAATATTTTTTAAATATGTTATCTAAAACATGTGATCAATTTTGTATTTTCTTATTTAATAAAGAATTAATTTTTTCTCTTTAACTTGATCGCCAAATAAACTGCAATCTAAAGAGTAATTAAAGAATATTTTAACTTTAAATTTTAAATCCAAAGAGGAGATATAGTTTGTGCTGGTTACGTCATATACATATTAGAAGGCAATTAGTGTTTATTTAACACTAAACTTAAACATAACTAATGTTCAAAATCTTTATTTAATTTGGTCTTACAATTTTATACAAAATATTTACCTAAAAATATAAATTCTCCAATTAAAAGGAAGATTAAACAGCAAAGAAGTCAAGGAAATAATAAAATCAAATCGTATATTCATTTGTGTGATAGAAATATCATTTCAATACCAAGAAACATTGAAAAAGAACTTAGGGATGCCTGGAGATGTGCACTTCTGGCCTACTTTAAAGATATGATTTTACCTATATTAAGACCCTGTGACTATTTCTATATTAAGATAAGTGAAAAAACTGTATGTTGCACCATACTTTTTATTTACTGTGTGTGATGATGAAGTCAAGGTTCTAGTCTTAATCGGTATCCAAGGACGGTGGTTTATCTATAAGTGATTTAGCCCTGTGACATTTACATTTCCTCTTTTCGTCAATTTAGAGCTTAATTCACCTAAAAACTACTCTACCTATATCTATCCCTTAGAGTTTATACTATCCCACCAATAAACTTAATATTTAAACACCCTATTATTATTAATGAAATATTCTGAATGTTAGCTCTATATTTCACTAAATTTATACTTACCGCATTAGTGTAAGTTTAAGACCCAACCGGATAAGTGAAAAGACAAGGATAGTAAACAAATAAATTAAGTTTAATCAGATAATACAATGTGCTAAATCGTATCACGTGATGCTTTGTAATTATTGTTGAAATAAACACATGGATAATTTTTGCTAAAAGAGGAAATTAACAAGATGTAGTTAATGTGAGTAATTAAATTTTACGCTCTAATCTCAAAGGTTAATTTTACCGTGAATGTATTTTAAGATTGAGTTTTGTATTTCAGTACTCGCGGTAATAACGATTAGGAAACCTACAATAGAAAAGGTAACAGTGTTAGACAAGTGAATTGGAGAACCAAACCTCAACCTTAAATAGGTTTGTATCCCTGCATAGAAAGTTATTTCATGGAACGTAGTCTAATCTTCCAGCTAGAATGGATGGTACAGGGAAAAGGGGGAAAGTATCATTTTTAGCTAAAATTGAGCTTGTAAGCTAGTGCTGCTATTTTTTAGACAATCATGAGACATTTAAAATGCATTTTATATTATGTTTAAAAAAATTCTCTTTCATATTTAAAATATTTACTCTAATCCTCATAAGGTGTGAGATATAAAAGTTACTCTCCTAGAATATGTGTGTAATGTTACTTTAAACCTTTAATCCCCTTGTAGTCTTCAAGATTAGCAAGCAGAAAATACACAATTTAATTATTTTTCCCTAGTTACATTACAAAACCTAAGATAACCTTAGAATATGGTTTACTTGTATCAGCTTGATACTATATTTTAGTTGAATTTAAAAGTAATCTAGTACAAATTTAAAATCACTAACCCATATAGTCATTAAACTAGTTTGTAAAATTTTGTTGATGGCACAAGTGTTTTTTAAAATACAATATCTGACAAAAATATTTTTTTTTTAACATTCAATTTTTGTTTCCTCTATACATAATATGAAACTTTAAAACAGTCTGTACAATATATTTTATGTTTGTTTGTTGTCAGGAAACTCAAAATAACTCATTGGATCGAGATAAGACTTCTTCCATTGTGTAGCATTAATAAATCTAAAATGAACAACAAATATAAAAGTATGAATTTAACGGGAAACATCAACTTAAGTTGTCACTCATCATATAAATAATTCAATATTTATTTCAACGACCATCAGAGCTAAAGACAATTCAAGTATACCCACGACAAGAATAATTGATTTTTGACAGCAAACTAAAGTGGAGTTGGAACAACGCGCCACTTCATAGCAGTTACCCAATGTCCGAGAAGGATTGGATGAGATGTCACATACTGTCCCAAAATTTTCCAGATGTTCTATTTGGATTACGTGGCCACAAGTTGTGTAGAATCACCACCAAACAGTCGACATACGTTACCATCCTTTGTTTCCCTTATTTAAGGTTCCATATCCTTATTTGGGGCAACTATTTGATTTAACACACCGGAGGTGGCAATATAAAATAACTCTTGTGGAAAATATCATTCAAGGAGGAGCTAGTTCTTTAGCTGGTATGTTAAATATAATGTTAGAATAATTTACAATTAAAAAAATTTTAATTCTACAAAATTGCGTTTCAGCCTAAAATTCATAAAATAAAACTTGTTAATATTGGGAATCTTGAGTCAAAACTATTATGTAACTAAACTAATATGTTATTCAAATTAAGACTTAGATAAAAAAATTCAGAGATAGCTATAATAAAATATATATATTTACAATTAAGTTAATCATATAGTTATAAAATTGGTGAGCGAATTGACTGAATATAATATTTAAAAGATTTATTATATTATGCTTTTAATGAGCAAGAAAAAGTCATGTATAAAAAATTATTTTAATAAATTTATACAACATCATTAACTGGAATTAAATTATGAGTTGACCAGTCTAAAATACACATATAATATATTAAAATATTAGTTACAAAACTTGGATAAAATAAATTGATGACAAAAATAAATAATTTTTTTTCTTTTCGCTATTTTATAAACTACTCTTAATTTTAGGGTTACACAGACAGACGGCATCGCTAAAATTTCGGGGGGGGGAGGGGGGTTTATTAAAACGTTTAAAGTCATCAGAATTTCAGGAAAAAATTTTACGGTACAATACTTGACCTTTAGTTTTCGAATAGTAAAGATATATGTATATTGGCGTTTAGCTTGAAATAACTGGTTTTATAAAATTATGTTTTAAATAAAAGATTAGTCTTATAAATAAGCCTACATATTTGCAATGATAAGTTAATTCATATCCTAAATAGTTTCAGAGATGTGATAAAAAATGAGAATTTGTTCATCAGACAATACCCTTAAATTCATTTTGCTGAGAACTTAGAGTAAGCCATTTGTTTATAATGATTTATATATGCTTGGAAATTAAATTTAATAAAAATTGTTTGAGCCAATTTTGAGAAAATTGATTTTTTATCTTTTTGTTCTTCCTTAAACTACCATTAAATTTAGTGTTACATATCCTATTCCAAAAACTGTTCATGGCAACCCTATGTAAACCCTAGTTACCAAGTTCTAGCCCGATCGGTAACATAGTTTAGGCTCTAGTCTAAGGTAATTACAAACAGACGAAAATTCAAAAACATGTTTTTCGGATTCAGGTGGTCAGGAAACCTCAAAATTTATCAAAGCCTTGAACTCGATTTTTTGACTATCACAATACTTTCTCTACCTGTGATATATCAAGAAATTAAAAACGCGATTAATTCTATTATTTTAATTCATGTTCATGTTATTTGTTTGATAGCAAGAAGTGTCTTTGTTCAGTGAAAATTTTATAGAAAACGTAAAATATATTTATTTAATTTGAGCCTACACCTACATAGCCTAGATATTTATTCATACAAACCAACTACCTCTATAATTAAAAGTCAGTTGATAACGCAGAGTTATAATTAATAACATACACTTATAAATAAAACTAACGTTTTATTTTTGGTTTGTGTTTATTTATGATGTGTTAACGCTAGAACTCCTAACCTAACAGGAGATATTTCATTTTTACTAAGAACGGGGTTTTACTATATATTTGCTTTATACGTCTATGTACTAATTACGCTAATGTGGTAGATGAATAAGGTACAATTTTAGAGGGAATTTACCCTCATTAGCGTGGAGGAAGAGTTGAAAACCATTTATCAAAACCCCCCTCAGTACACCCAATAAGCTTTCGAACTCTGATATTCCCATCATTCGCCAGTATATTCTATTGCGAGAGAGATGCCTTAGACCATAAGTCCTCCGAAGCGAATTATTTCAAATTAAATCCAAATATATATTACAGGAAATATATAATTTCTTTAGTTTATTAATAGAAATAAAATAATTTTGTCAACTCTTTAATTTAACCACTCTTAATTATTATGGTTAAGTTACTGAGAAATACTCATGCATCTACAGTTGAAGCACTTGAAAGAAAAATGATTCAAGTCCATTTCTTAACATTTTTACGATTTTTGCTGATAATTATGGGGAAAAAAATGCTAATTGACTGGCGCAAATAGAACTTGGCTCCAAGAAATCAATGGAAAGTTATTGTAATAGAAGTATCTGAGACCTCTCATTGTTTGGCACAAGAAGGCTACAGCTACTGGAGGTGAATATATTTTGTCCCAAAATAAAGGGATATTTTCTTAGTCAAGGTGGTGGTGATGGTGGTAACATGCTAGGACAGTCAGTAGTGTTGGTTTATTGTTTCTTAATTGTGTTCTGTCTTCATAGCTCAGTGTTGTGTTTCTAGTTATATACTGCGTATATTTGAAGGTTACTAGTTATCATTATTGTTTTTTGAAATGGGTGATATTAATCTGAGTTTTGTTACTTCAATAGAATTGAGTAATAAACTTTATTAAATGAGTATTTTGAAAGTGAGATGGATAGTGATGAACTTGTTGAGAATTTCCATTTTCGAAATAAAACCAGAATATTATCCAAACATCATTTATGTAAAATTAATAAATGGAAAAGCTTTGGCACAAGGAAACGCACACATTAACTGGTACAATAAGGAAGTAGGCCCTAGAAAGTTTGGACCAGACTGTAAGTGTAAGTTTAAATGTTTTGAAAACGTTAACGATGAAACCAGACTGAATATATTAAAAGTGTTCAATACTATGGGTGTTAAGGAACATCAAGACAAATATTTAGCGGGCCTAATCACATCTCAAAATGTGCAAAGACGACGTCCTAAGTTAAGAGTAGGACTGGTCCGAAAAGTTTCCAACACATATAAGGTGAGTACATTAACAAATATATAGTCACCATAAAGCTTTATAAAACAAATTTTTTTAACTTAGTAAAATAAGAATATACATTCATTTTTAAAACCCTTTGATGAAAGCTTTGCTGGCTGTATACTTTTGGTTAAAATGCCTCAAATTTTCTAAATACATTTCCAGTCTAATTGTTTCTTTTATTCAGCGAGTTGAAAGATTGAAAACTTGGTTAAACACTATAGAAAATAAATGTAATCTTAATTTGATAACTTTGGCTTTGTTCCAGTTGCTTATGGAACGTGACACAGTGAACGTCTGTAAAAAAACTTTTGCCTCTATACTGGCATTTCTCTGAAGCGCATTCAATATATTGCAAAGCATGTGAGTAAATACGGGAATATCACCCCCACCCCGAAAGACGTGGTTAGCACTTTAATAGACCTAAACTAAACGAATACCAGAGGAAATTAATACTCAAGTTGATGAATACATTATAAGTTTTCCATGTCGTGTCTTCCACTACAGTAGAAAAGGTATTAATAAGTATTACCTGTCACCTCAGATGAATATTACAAGGATGTATGAACTATATATGGAGGAGCATGAAAATGACATGTGCACTATTTACGTGAGGGATGAGAGTAATAAAGATAGTCCGTTTAAATAAAAAGTTGGCATATGATTTGTACTTTTGATATTTTAAAGCAAATTTTAACTACTCTTTTGGTTCCCCTAGGTCAGATACGTGTCAAAAATGTGATGGGCTTGAAAATGAACTGAAAGCATCTGACTTGAGTGAAGAATAACTTTTAATTCTAAATAAAGAGAAAGACCTGCATTTGAAGAAACCTCAAGGATTCTACGACGATTTAAAAAATAGATCTCAGCTAAAGAAAATGCTCATAATGAAGTTCTCGCATTTTATTTCCAGCAAAATTTCCCATTACCCAAGGTTACAACTGGAGAAACCTTTTATATAGGTCAGATATGGGTGTACAGCTTTTGTATCCATTCAGCAAAGAATGAACAAGCTCATTTTTAAGTATGTGAGGATACAACAGGGAGAAAAAACGCTTAATAAAACAATCAGTTTCTTGAACCACTATGTAAACAATATTCTAAATGAAAGTGTCCCATAGCTTTGTCTTTTTTCTAACAACTGTGAATCTCAAAATAAGAACCGTACGCCCATGCAATACCTTTTCACCCTTCAAAAATCTTGACGTAGCAAAACTCTCATTTACAGTTTTCCTGAACTTGGGCATAGCTTTCTACCATGCAAAATGTGTTTTGGCATAATATAAAAAAGTTTAGAGAAGTTGAGCGTTTCTATACTCCGTTGGAGTATGTACCCCATATTTCAAGATCATCTAAATAGTTCCAAACAGTGACTGTTCATCAGGATATGATATATGCTTTTGTGGAGAACTTTAAAATACATTTCAAAAAGGTAGTAGTAAACAGAGATAAAGAGAGGTTAACTATTTTTAAGAACTGCCTCTTTGAGTATAGTAGTTACTCAAATTACGAAGTCTCGTTAGTATCTCAACTTCCATTCCAGTCTTCTATACATTCAGAATAGAGAGAAATAACGGAGTGATTAGCTTGCAACCAGAATACTTATTATATAAATCTCAAATTACACTAAAGTTTTCAAAATACAATGACATTATGACCCTTGCTGATAGGTATGTGCCATCATATAATATTATTTTTTAAAGAAACTTACAATCAGATTCAGTGAAATATCAAGATAAATGCATATCGATGACTGAAGATGTCGAAGATATAAAAATAATGTGGAAAAGATTATTACATAATCATTAAAACACACATTAAAACCTTAATCATTAAAGAAAAAAATGAATAATGAATTTCGCCAAATTAATATTTTATTATTAATCACATATTTTAAATTTTTAATTAATAAAATTAAAGCAAATAAAACTTTTAGGGATACAAAACATATGTGTGCTTATAAACAATATATTGTTTAGTTAATTGAAAACTCTATAACAGAAACATTTTTAATTACAATAAAAAACGAATTTTTATTTAAAGTAATAGTGTGAAATTGTGATATTTTTGTGCAAAAAGGGTTTAGCTCCAAAGTTATTTAACTTATAGCTGCCAAACTAATCCTTTTTAGACAGTAAATCTTGTTTAAGATAGTAGTAATATTATAAATAACACAATAAAACAATTTTATATGAAATTAATGTTTAATGTAAATATAAAAACAGTTTTTTGGCTCTACTATAAAATTGGTAAAAATGGAGTCGAACCATTTTTGTTGCAAGTTCTTCAAGTTGAAAGTTCGGTATTTTTGGTCTGGGTAGTCAGCTAGTCTTAAAAGCCAATCATATGAATAATATACTATGTACATTTGTGTGTAAATACTGTAACTAATAAATTTTGCTTGCATACTTATGTATATGTTAGAATATACACCTCGGGCGTAGCCTATTAGTTTTAGTTGTATAGATACTCAGAGCCTAACGCCTTAGGTCTTTGGCTGCTGGTGTGGGTAACTGCAAAACCTAAGAGTCTGAAACTTCACGCTCTTATCATAGAGAGAGAGAGAAATTTAAAATTTCTTAGTTGAAGATATTCTTGTGGTATTAACATCTTCTATGATTTGAAAAGAACTTTAATTAATTCAATAACCAAGAAAAATGAGAAAAATCTAATTACCAATGTAAATCTCTGCTTGTGCATATCGGGGATATGATCTATACTATTTTATTATAGTCAGAGTTTTACTAGCCACGTGGCTAATTCCAAAATCAGAAAAGGTATAAAGTGAAAGTTAAGTATAAAGTACCCTTCGTTTACCCTTTAAGGTAGCAAACATATTTTCATTGCTCTACTATAGAGAAGATTTTATATTCTGAAAAGCTATGACTGCTTTCATTCCGGGTGGATGAAATGTACTTAAGAAAACATGATAATATACACACGAGTAAGAATTTTATAACACTTTATAATATATATGTATATATATATATAATATATATATATTTTGACTTACACCTAAGTCTGCGTGTTCGCTACCAAGGCTATCTCCAAAAATTAGAAAAAGATAAAGATGAAACTTGGAATAGGCTCGCATACTCAAAGAAACCTGGGAATGTGCTCACTTCTGAACAATTTTCTCGCAATTTTATGTACAAACATTAGACTTAGTTGCTGTGAAAATCCTATCATAATGAACCTTAATTATTTTTTCAGTTAAAATAAACATTTCAATAAGCGTTAAGAAAAAAATCTGAATAACCTATAGTTATCTTCATTTTGAGTCAACCTTAAAATAGAAATTACAAAATATAAATTTCTTCATAAAACTGTAATTCTTTGAAAACAAAGGTTTCTTTGTAGCTTGAATTTAAGACTTGGATAAATTGTTTTTTTTTACCAAAGCTCTTATTATTGTGGCACATACAGCAACTGAATATAATATGTAATGATAAGGGGAAGAAAGGTTGAGTGCAGACAGCAATTGTACTCCACTCTCCGGGTTTAGGTTTCATAGCACGTTTGGAGCAAATAAAGACAGACAGGTTTCTTCACTGTGCGCTCAACTTTTGACGGCAAGGTTTGGAGTAGTGTGTTAATAGCCTCTATACAAAACTTCTTCCGAAACACTGTTTATTACTGGATGTGGAACGTTGGTTGGATAGAATGAAGTACCACTCAAGGAACTGCTAAAAATTTGTAAATGACAATTACATTGAAGTTAAATATATTATCTATATTTAGAATGAAATTATAAAGAAAATAATTTCAATAGGTGAAGGAGTCATTGAGGTGTTGAAAGGTGGTTCTATCAATGAAACGAAAGCGGGTGAATCTGATTAAAACTAAGAGTGAAAGTGTGTCCCAAAAGTGAAAAGAGTTGTTGAAGGGCTTTAGGAATGTTCCAAAGCTTAGAGAATGTATGTACAATATGGAATCGAATGTGGAAAAACCACCTACTTCTAAGAAGGATACAGCAAATAATTGATTGAGAACGTCTATGGCAATAAACAGCACTTAGTCCCATATTTAAGTGCTTACAAATAGGTTTCTTTACTTTTTTTTATCTGCTAGTGAACTTTAGTTTGCTTCATCACTAAGGTCGAGGATAAAAACATTTTGACTGTAGTGAGCTTATTCTTTGCGAATAAATATCCGAGATATTAAGGTTCGTTCTAAGGAAGAAGTATTTATATAATAAAATATATATTTGCACAAGTATTACTACACTTTCGGTTCATACGACTATGTAATAACTACTCTAATGTGCTAGGGATAAGGAAAATTGAATCTAGGGGAAGTGTACCCATATTTTCGTAGATAGAGAGTGGAAGCACATAACACTATCAGTACACCCGATAGAGATCGAACCACAATATCCCAGTCATCGGAGTCCAGGCCCATCTGTGCATACCGTCCGATAAATCGGACACGGTCGAAAAGAATTAAAATGCGAGGTAAATTTTTTGTTGTATCATAATATGTTGGTACTAATGTTAATTATAGGTTTTATAAAAGCTAACTGCAGTGAAACTGGCAGTTGATTCACGTCTTTTGTGCAGCAGTCACTAATAAAAATATAAGTTTGTCTTCCAAATATGTTACACAACAAAGCTCCCGTCGAGATGATAAAAATTGTAATGCATATTGGGTGCCACTACAAGTTTATAGGAGAAAATAATAAATTTAAAATCTTCAGCTTGGCTAACTTTGACATAATCACGATGACTCGTTAACACTCGAGAACCCTTCGGTGTGCTAAGAACTTTTCTGTATAATACAATGTTAATGATAATTACACTACCTTACATACAGCAATGATGTGGTGTAATCTTTTCCAAATTTGAAAGATAACCTAAAAATAAAACATTTAAAAATATTTAAATAAAATGTACTAATTTAAACTTCAATAAAAAAATATACAATTATTGAAGCTTTTGGTTATATTATGTTATTTATTTTCTTTTTTACCACATCTCAATACTATTATGGAATTCCGAGTAAATATAATTCCAATTGACAAAATAAAATAAAATATATTGTATTACATATATTCTTAAAAAAATTAATCAATTGAAATAATAATTCCGAACATGGTTAAATTTAGGAGTTTATAATACCACACAGAAAAGAAAAATATATAAGCTAAGCATATATAGTATTGGAGTTTTGAGTAATAAAAAAAATATATTGGTGTAAAAATATCATGGCTATTAATATTTTGACATAAAATAAAATATTAATTAATGTTCAGAATTTAATAAGTGTCAGAATAGATTTTAGTCTTATCTGAAAGTTTTACATTAATTCTGGATTATGATGATAAAAAAATAGAGAGAAAAAACATATTTATAAATGAAGATTTGGCTGGATCTCACCAAGAGAATATGTTTTGTTGAAACAGAAAATGTAGACTTTGTTTCTTCTCTTAATTGCAAACAATCCACAGTTTTAGGATACAATAGGTTCTTTTCTTCTATAGACACTCAGATATCTAATTATAAATTAATATCCCACTTTTAAACTAGTTTACACTTTTAAAGTGATTTTTTTAAGGAACCACACATATTTGGTTCCATACTTTAAGGTGCCGAAGAAGAAGACCTCAAATCTTCTTCAATATGTGTTCCAGGAATCAAATTTAATAAAGTTCTATTTTATTCCAAGTCCAAAGAGAAGGATAATACTTAAAACAAAAGATAAAATGATTAGTTATGGACTAGGGATGAATATAAAATAAATGACAAATTTATTATATAAATATTGAAATATTGTTAACTATATTCCGTCCTAATTCATGTATTCATGTAGATTGCAGAGTATTACGATTAACTTTTATTATGTAGAATCCATTGATGATAAGAACTACGCTAATACACATGCAAATAGATATTATTGACTACTACTGACTACTGAACTTAGCTCAATCTAGCGGCAGGTTGAGGAAACTACCTCTACTACTTCAGAGGAGCTAGATTTGAATTAACTGAAATTATTCCTCTTTATAACTTTCATGGTTTTGCGACCTCAGAATTTTGATTTTGTTTGGATACCGTAACAACAATGGTAAATAAGAAAAAAAAAGGACTCTCAATAAGGACGCGCTGGTTTCTACGAGTAAAGACTACACTGAGCCCCATAACCACCCTATGCTCTCACTATTGGTGAGCGTTCGTTAGAGGGACGCATCCCCAGGTTTAACCGTGGAATAGTCAGAATCCGGTGGAGCACCTCAATGCACTTGAGGAACTGATTGACGGGCACAACTTTCAGAAAAAGAGAAGGTGAGGTTAGCTGGCAATTCTTTGGGGGGGGGGGGGAACGCCGTGCCGTGATGGTCGGTGTGCAAAGACGGTATCACCGGATGGACGGATTTCCGTACGAAGTTCTTGGGGATGTTCTGGTCTGCCCAGACGCAGGGTTAAGCTCAGGGCCAAACTGTATGCGTCCCGATTTTATGAGCAGGGAGGTTCTTTGGAGGCCTACTTAGCGGAGATCTACGCTAAAAGTCGCAATTTTGAAACACCAATACGGACACTGAGATAATCCATATGGTGATTCAACAACTGCCACTTAGACTTAGGGAATTTCTAGTCGGCAATAATTTTGCTACTTTGAAGGAGTTCCGGTCTGGATTACTTAGGCTGGATACCTTAGAGAATGATCGTAGGAGGAGTCGTCAGTCCTTTTCCATGTCAGACCCAAAGGGCAATAACGGGGAAACCTGGGATTCAGGTATAACACCGCACTCAGGTGATTATCACCAGGAAGGCCAACGTCCTCCAGGGGATCTGAACCGCATATCTCAACACTAGGGTAGGCAAGAGATAATAACTCCTCCCGCTATCAGAACCAAGGAAAAGGGGAGGACGACTACATACCATATCGACACCCTAGTAGGAACTACCGACATAACGACCGAGGTGGCAGCAATTCCCACAGAAAACAGGATAGAGTGCCCTTGACAAGCAATCTGAACCCTGATGTAAGTGATTGGCGACTCCACAGGGATTCCGAACTCCAAGACCGACGCCACCACTACTACGATGGAAGGGACTGCCCCTATAACCGTATTAATAACCGACCACCCCAACAACAGTCACGAGGTGAGGTCCAAAATGGTACTTACAGGCCCCACCCACATGACTTCCAGAATAATAATCTGTATCCTAAATCGTTCGGGGTTAACTTTGTCATGGGGGAGAAAGACGGGCAGCTTATAGCATAGATATCCTGGCCGAGTCACAGTTCTTGCAAATGCCAGGAACAACCACTGCGTCAGTGAACGAATTTTGGAAGATCAACATAAATTTGAAGTATTTTCATTTACGGGATTTGGACTTGCGGAGGGAACTTCTTGGAGAATAAGACCGGTGAAGAAAGAAGAAATGTAATAAGGATTTACCACACACATTTATCTAGGTTTTCTGGTTATATTTTTCATTGTAGTGGAACAATATGTCCCCTAAGTGATTTTTGGTCATTGAGTAAATTTTACACCCCTGGTGTCACTTATGGAATAATAAAGAGATCAACTTTCATACAAGAATACCTTGTTCCAATGAGTGGTGCTGAGACCTGGATTGTTATAAATGGGTTATTGTTGGCTTAGTTTTGTGTCGTTGATTATTATACCTAATTAAGCGGTCATTTGTGTTGTTAAAATGAGCCTATAATGTGATTATTAATTTATTTTGGACCTTGCGTACCGCGACTGTCCCTTTGGTTAACCCACTGTTTGAGAAACAAACCATGTGTATCCTTGGAGATGGTTACCGGGTTTGAGATTATTCGTCGTTATTTTGTTTTGGTGGAGATATGTCAGAAACTATACTAAGCATGAACCCGGATATCACTTAGGCCTACCACAATGAAGGTACAAGCCGAAGAAATTATTAAATTAAAGAAATTATGTTGTATATTGCGGCAAGAATTTCTACTGTGACAATTGGAAAAAAAAATTAATTATGTAACATTTTCGTTCCTCCTTCTTAGGTGCATTTTTTTTTTTGACACCTCAATTTTTTTAATTGATTCAAGATATTCAGAAATTTTAGAACATTACTGTACAACAATCTTTCGTTCTATTCGTGGAAAATTTGTCAACGTATTTTTCGGTAAACGATAACATTATTTGGCCTTGAAGAAAGTATCGCTAAGTACTTCTATGTTTGTAATTGCACTATTAGTTACAGAGAGTGAAGACAATATTTTGATGTTGATTAGCTTACCTGGAAGATATATGTTGTGTGGAACACTTATGGGAAAACCTAAGAACTCGTTCTTTTCTCTTTACTGGTTGTTTTTGGTTGTTTTGCGAGACTTTGGCTAGTGACAGACAGCTGTTGGGAGGCTCGTCCTCAACCTTGCTTGATTACGTCAGTGCCGGATGAAAATGTCCAGTCCTGTTGGAGGACAGATTTAGTTAGGGTAATATATATGGTTTTTTTTTTTTGTGTCGATCATGGTTTTTTTTTTTTTTTTTGTTAACTAAGAGGTTAATTTAATTTTATTTTTGTGTTTCATTACTTTGCTATGTTACCTGTGGAAGATTTATTTCCACATATTGGGTTAAGGGCCTACTTTTCTTTCGGGTTTGAATTTGTCTTGTGGACATCTCACAGTAACCCGAAAATTTTAATATTTTTTGTATCGGCGGAATAAGCACTTAAGTGCGACCTGATCTGAGATGGATGAAAGCCGGAATAATGTTACTGGTAACCATTATATAAACCTGTGCTCTCACTGTGAAGGTGATTAATTTTTCTGTATGGGTACTAGATGTGTCACCCATTTAAAGTAAAGTTCAGTTTAGCCATAGGCCTCTATATTTGATTTTGTTTTGTTGTTATTTGTGTATATTGTGGCAAGAATTTCCCTAATAACATATTCTTGGTATTTATTTATTGTTTCATTGTGAACCTTATATCATGATTACTTTGTTGCCAGTATCCTAATATTTTATTGTTGACCCTAATTTTCTGTATTAATTCTATAACTAAGTATGATTAATTATTTTGTATGTTAATAGTATCTGATGTTGACGCAATTAAGGATAATTAAGTCTGTGTATATGACAGTATTAAATTGTCAATTAAGTTACTCCATGACCAATGAGAGACACATACAAGAAGTCTCGACATTGGGCTTCAAACTACCACCTTCGACGGATTCAATATAATGCAGGGTAGTAAGACGCGGTGCTAAATAATAATAATATAATGCATATATTGATATCTATTGTTCCCTGCCAGATATTTATGAGCTAGGTAAATCATTGGATGACTTGCAAACTATGTATAAGTGTATACATACCTGTGATTAGGATTTATCTCCTTCTTCCCCATCGTGTGAATTATTTTTGTCAGAAACAAAGTAACGGATACGATCACCTCTGCCAAGTAGTGACAACTTAAAAACGCTCAACACTAAAAGATACTAAACGTGCTACCATGGAAAGAAAATAGATCAAAACTAAGTAGTTTTAAAAGTAACTATTTGTTTGAATTATATTAATTGAAGAGGTTATAAACAATACGGACGTCAGTATGCTAAGTAGTCTAGTTTTTTTTTTGTGTTGAACTGATGAAATAGGTCAAACCATTTTTTATTTTTTGTGTATGTGATAGACTATCCTTATTACAATCTTCGATTTCAAAAATTAGTCTATCAAGAGGGCTACTGTAAACAATATTCCGTCCTAATTCATGCATTTATATAGATTGCGGAGTATTACGATTAACTTTATTATGTAGCATCCACTGAAGATAAGAACTACACTAATACACATGCTCAAATTCTTATTGACTACTACTGACTACTGAACTTAGCTGCAATCTAGCGGCAGGTTGAGGAAACTACCTCTACTACTTCAGAGGCGCTAGATTTGAATTAACTGAAATTATTCATCTGTATAACTTTCATGGTTTTGCGAACTCAGAATTTTATTTTTGTTTGGCTACCGTGACAACAATGGTAAATAAGAAGAAAAAAAGGACTCTCAAAAGGGACGCACTGGTTTCTACAACAAAAGATAAAAAAAAAAACTATAGTGCAAAGAATTAAAGTTATTTTTATGAAATCGAGTTTTTTTTTTATTCCATCAACTAGCATTGGATAGAATTGAAGCCTGGACTATTTTTCCTCCAGACAAGGAAAATGTATAAGATTAATAAGTAACCATTGTTTTGAAGATCTAAAATGGGATTGCTATGGCCATAGCTAAGAACTTTTTTTGTTTTGTTTATCATCGCATCAAGACTACAGAGAAACCAGTAAGATATTTCTTTTTACTAATAAATAATCCAAGACTACCAATTTATTTGTAACGCTGATTAAGGTGGATGATATTTCCTGCTGTAACACTACAAACTCTTTTATTCAACTGGAGTAATTCTTTCATCAGAGCACTATTTATAACTATGATTAGATTTTTTCTCATGTTAATTACTTACCTCAATGGTATCATGCCACAGTTTTCACCTGTTAGCGTTGTATGTTATATTGGTACCAAATAGGTAGATATAAAATATTCAATATTGCAACAATTAAATTATATGTGCCTACTAATTATTTTGAGTCTTAGTTATTTTAAACTTCCTTATCTTAGCATATGACTTTTTTTTCTTATTTTCTTGCTAAAAAAACAACAACAAAAAATTAATAGTTTTAATGATGTTTTTTTATTTAGCAAATTTTCGTTTTTACACTTATGTTCAACCCTTCTGGTATGTTTGTTTTATTCCAAGGCCATAACAAGAGTATTTTTAGGGTACAGGGCCCGTTATTCGTCCCCGTGCCTAATTCCATCCCCCTGGGTTTCTCGTCTGGTAAGTGCTGCAGCATGGCGGAAGCCAGTGTTAAACCTCGCCAATGATGCATTAGTGAGTCTGTAATGAACTTGTGGCTCTGTGTTTGTTTTTGCGTGAGTTATTTTTATTTCCATATTTTGTAAATTTTCGAGTAATTATTTTGTCCACATTTCCAAGGCCATATCTCTTACTAAGGTATGTAAATAAATCACTATATATTTGTAATATATAGCTTATGATGTCTATTTTTACAATGCGTAGGCTACAAGACAAGAAACAAAGCATGTTTTGAGAATCATGTCGCCATATTATTTGTATACACTGGCCCTGATTTCGTCCCCTAGGTGAGACCCAAATTTCGTCCCAGGGACGAAATTTAGAACTCTGTCAGTTGGTATAGTATTTTTTTTTATTGGTGTGTTTCTATATGGGGAAACGTAAGCAGTGGAACAAGGAAGCTATGATAGAATCCATAAAAGCTGTAAGGGATAAAACGATGGGATACAAAACTGCCGTAAAAGCGTTTAACATACCAAGAACAACTTTGAAGGACTATGTAAAGTCTGGTGTTCATGCAAAAGAATGTGTGGGAAAAAAATTAGGAAGAAAACCTACTTTAACTGAGTAGGTTGACAAAATTGTAGGTCGATTATTGTATGGAAATGCAAAGGAACTATTATGGAATGACTCTGACAGATCATAAGAGGATGGTTTTCCAGCTAATATCAGGAACAATCTTTCTCACCCCTTTACTACAGAGAAAGGACGGTCTGGCCGAAAATGACAGCGTCTTTTCTTGAAATGACACCCACATCTTTCTGTTAGAAAACCACAAAATCTATACTTGGCTAGAATTCAAGGATTCAAACGTGAAAATGTTAAGAAGTTTTTTTCCATATACAAACAGGAACTAGAGAAGGTTAATTCTGATCCTTCTAGACTATTTAATGTTGTACAGCATAAAGCGACTAAAATAATAACAGCCAAAGAGAAAAAAGAATACACAAGCTGGCTTCTGCAGAAGAGGAGCAACCATCTCTGCAGTCTGTTGCATGTCTGCAGAAGGTCAGTTCGTTCCCCCCATGTAATCTTTCCTCAGAAGCAGTGGAAGGGGCTCATCTAGCACCTCCTCGTTCGATAGGTGGTGTCTCAGGAAGTGGGTGGATCAGTGGCCCCCTTTTTTCCAGGTGGCTGGAACGTTTTATTGTCAAAGTGAGGCCAACAAAAGAAAACCCAATTGTTCTTGTCTTAATTGGCCACTATTCACACACTCGCAACATCTATCTGATATAGAGAGCCCGAGAAACTAGCGTCTCAATTGTTTGCCTGCCTCCACACAATACAGCCAAGATGCAATCCATGGATATGTCATTCATGTTTTCTCTCAAGACATACTATGCAAAATCTGTTGAGAATTAGCTCTCAAATAATCAGAACCGTATTGTCAGAAAGATTCAGGTTGCTTCCTGTTTAGAAAAGGCTATGTGCAAGCTGCAACCTGGAAACAGCAATCAACGGATTCAGGAAGACAGGCCTCTATCCTTTCAATCCAGATATTTTCCACGAAACAGAATTTGTTGTTCAGTAACTGGGAATCAATCCGACCCTGTGCAGAGTGCTCGTCCAGAGCATCCTTCAACATCTAGAGCTCCGATGACACAGGACGTTACATAGTTTGGTCCTTTAATACTTGGATTGTCTTTGCCAACACCTGAAGATCAACTCCAGCTTTTCCTTTAACATGTGGATACTCTTCATCCCAGAAAATCTCTCCAAAAGTAATTAGAGAAGTTCCAGAAATTCTGCCTTCATCTCAAACAGGCGCGGTGAAATGGTTCTAGTGACAGGAACCCCACACAAATGAAAGATTTCAGGAGGCAACAGATAAAAAACGCAAGGCAGAAAGTGTTGAAGAACAACCACCAAAGCGTTATCGAAATAAGCTTCAATTTGCTTCCTCTTCCCACCCTTTGACTAAGACATTGGATTCTAAAATAACTGAGGAATGTTCAAAATTATCCTCTTCAGCTCTTAAAAGATCCAAGACCACCACCGCAACTTCGTCATCAGCTCCTGGAAAACTACCATCAGTCTACAAAGCTTCCTCTCAAATTCCCAACCCTCCACATCAGATACTCAGAAAAAGAAGTCTGCTGACCAACAGAAGCGAAGGAGCCATTCCTTGATACTTCAAGTGACAGTTTTTCGATGATGAGACCGAAGTGATTTATGTGTCAACAGACAATGAGGATAGTGATGACGATGTCGATTGTAAATTTTGTGGGAAACCAGTTTCTGGTGAGAAATGCGGCGATAAATGGATCTCATGCGGGAAGTGCTACCAATGGTGCCACGAGTTGTGCACTTTTTGTGAAATAAAGAAACAGTTTATCTGCGACAGCTGTTTGATATGTGATTGATTATCTAATAAGATGATAAGCTATTTTTCGAAAGCAGATATAATTTTGTAATAGAAGGCAATGCTTTTGATATTTTTACTCATACCTTTGTATTGTTATATTCTTTTTTCCAGTAAAGAATTAATATTCTTAATATTCTTTGTGTCTATGACTTATTTTTACATGCTATCTGTGCATAATTTAAAATGAATTAGAGGGAACGGAATAAGGGGCACTTTTTTTAATAATTGGAAAGTTCATTTTTGTGAATTTATGTTTTACCTTTTTTTTTTTGGTTCAGCTTTTTCATGTTTCACCAAGTGAACCATAGAATAAAATGTTTACATTTCCTAACTGCATTAGTTTCAGATCTTATACTCTAAATATCAAATCATAATTAGCAGAAAACAAGTGGGGGACGATAGATGGGCCCCCTACCTTATCGTTATCACATCATTTATTGGCGTCCCCCTTTTATTTCACTTGTATTTCGTACTTTACGGGGAGATCCAGGGCTACCATTGATTGATAAGTTCCCTGGTAATTATATCTGTCTCTACCGGACCACCTTCAAATCACAAAAATATTCTTCTTTTTACATCACTGCGGATACCTTGAGAGGTGGAGTCTCACCTAGGTGCTCTACTGATTGAGCTGCTAGCTAGTTAGAGGGGCTTGCGATAAAAATTTGTTACAACATATATCATTGAATCTGAACAATGTTTCTTAAACGAATTAAAATGTTTATTTCCATTTTTCAAAATTGAAATGCGTGCTAGTTTGGAGGTTTTATATAACGTTTTTTTCTTACTTTATTATATTCACAAGACACGCCACTCACTTGTTTGACAGTCCTGAGGATGCCTTAGAACAAAATCATGGGCGACATTAAAAATAAATAAAGAATCAACAAACTTCTTAGAAGGATAAATATGTTTAGTAAATTATTATTATCAGCACCGCGCCTTACTACCCGTTAGGGTTAAACGCACTTACGCTAATGTGTAATGGTAGAGTGATTTTGAAATGAAATGGAGGACCTTCAGTTTAACGTGGGATACAAACCACGGTGGAGGTCTGACATTCCACACATTCACAAGTTGTGATTAATACACGTCTTGTCAGATGTGAAGGTAGGGGTTTGGTAATCAGATAAATCTGTGCTGGGACCGAGGATTGAACTCCGGACCCCAGCAATGTTTAGTAAGAAGATAAGTGTTCTTCCATAGCTCAAAATTCATTATTTTTATTATTTTAAACAGTGTTAGACGATCTTTCTTCTGTTTTATTGTAATGGGTGTAAATAGTATTATTTTGTCACGAATGGCGACACAGTGCGTTAAGCTGCGAACGAACTTTGAGGTACAGAATTTAAAACAAGAATAAACTGTAAAATATTTTAAAATTAGAAAAATATAAGGAAATACATGGTAGGGTGTCAAATAGCGTTACAGTGTATCAATGAAAATTGAAAACTTCGATTTTGTTGTTACGCATCGAGGGTAAGTCATAAATTATGTTTATTTTTTGTATTAAGTATTTACATGTTATTTCTAATGTAAATGTATTTTTCCAATATACCAAATGTATGTACATATCAATCACAATGAAAAAATATATTTTGGCATCATCCACAAAAGGGGAGACTTTAGTGTCCGATTTATCAGATGCTATGCACCCAGACAACAATGATAGCCTATTCCTTTTGATGCCTAGTAGTATGGATTCTACTAGTTTAGTCACATTGTTTTATTTGGGCAACTACAACACATTTTAAACTTAAAAACGTTGAAATACTTTTTTTTTTGTAACAGTACAAGGCACTGAAAAATGGGCCTGGGGGTTGAGGGGGAGATAGTCTCAATTTGTTTTGACCTTGAGTTATTTACGCCCTCCTACTGACATTTTCTCTCTCACCTCGTTTTGCAGCAAAGTGTATTATAGGTTCTAGGTTCTAGGTTCTAGTCCCAGTGGACATAAAGTTTATATTGATAACTATTTCACTATATTTCACTATTTCATAATAAAGTGTTACATATTAAAGGAAAAAGAGCATTTGATTTTCGTACATCAGAAAATATTAGGCTGGTACGCTGGTAAACAGTGATGATGACAGCTGCTACAAACTGTGAAAATTTGTTGCTCAGAACAACGAGTCGATGGTCAATAAAAAACAAAGCTAAGGTGCAAGTTCAACAGCCGACCATTTTTTCAATGTACAACAAAGGAAAGGTAGGTGTAGACTTATTGGACCAAAACATAAGTACATATAGAACACGCATGAGACAGCGGAAATGGTGGTGGCCCATTTTAATTTATTTCTTTGACGCCACTGAAGTCAATACGTGGATTATAAATAGAAAACTGCTTTATATAGATAATGTAACTCACAAGGTTCGTCAAAATTTATGTCTCGCTTTGCTGTGAATGTTTGTAACACAATCCCATCAAGGACGATCTGTGCCACAACCACTTCAAGATGTTCATTACGATAAAACTAATCACTGGCCGGTTCCGAACTCGACTGAACGTAGATGTTTTCACTGCTCAGGCAAAGCCAAATTTGTTTGTTCGAAGCGTCAAATTGGTTTGCATCCCAAATGTTTCATGCAAAACCTCAAGAAGGAGTGAAAACATCGAAGTTTTATTAAAGTGTTTATTCGGTTCATATATAATTTTAGAAAACATTCTAAATAATAATAAAGTAAGGAGCAGTAATTATTATGGTTAAGACTTAGATAAAAACTTAATATTAGTAATAAAGTGGAACGAATAATACACTGATGAATTAATAAAATGTTAAAAATTATTAAAGAGTTGAAATTTAAATAATTTAATGTTCAAAAACCGGTTAAACTGTGCTTTCAACAAACATAAATGTCATATAAGTTAAAAAATGTAACAATAACATCAGCAACAACAATTATTAAAGCATAAGTTGACAAGTCAAAATAAAAACATACACACCATATTAAAATATAATTAAATAAATTAAAATATTTAGAATAAATTGAGGACAACACATAATTTACATTCCAACACTGATGTTGAATAGTTAAATACAATTAACCTCGTAGGTATATTGTCTTTCAAAGTGATACAAAAGAATGTGATTGTAAGGTCATGGGCTGTGATTAAACTTTGGTAATTAATCTAAGTTTAAATATAGAATCTAAGTCGTATTCTTGTTTAGTCCCATTACTCCTTTAGCAGGTAATCCGATTCAATTCTTGCCGACATGTTTCGGTACGATTGTACCATAGCCATGGCCACTGTAAAATGAAATTATAGACTATTAAGAACATTGCATAAAGTAAAATAAAAAAATAATTATATCCTAAGACTTGAACAAACCTCAAATAGGTAAACAAACAAACTTAGTCGTTGTGCGGAAACACAAGGTGTGGTTTAAGCAGACGGATATGTGGGAAAACAAAAGACTAATGAAATAGTACCATGGCAACGAGAGTTTATCTAATCAGGTGTAAACTTATGGTAGGGAAATAGCTATTGAAACAATGAATGTGAAATAATGAGTAAAACAAAGATGGATAGATTAATGAAGGGACAAAAATGAAGGACTTAAACTTATCATGACATATTTATGCTTGTTGAAAGCACAGTTTAACCGGTTTTTGAGCATTAAATTATATCAATTTCAACTTTTTAATAATTTTAAACATTTTATTAATTCATCAGTGTATTATATCCTTTCACATTATATTGAAAATTTTAAATTTGTTTCCAAGTCTTAAGCATATTCAGTTCATGTTTAGCATCATTTACATTTTCATTTTTTAGTTATTTTAAATAAACTAAAAAAATATTAATTTCATCAATATGGTATGTTTTTTTCAAATTTATATAATAATATTGTCCCAAATTTAAATAATTTAACTTAAAAATCCTAGCCTTATGGAATATAAGGTCTGATAACATTAGAATGCAAAACTTTATTTAATAAATCATTGTTGTGAAAAAAGTAATAACAAATCATGTAGAACAATATGAATTTAGTGTAATAGATAACACACACAAGCATTCCCAGTGCATAGCGTCGATTTATCGGATGGTCTCTAACTCAGGTAATTTTGAAAAAATATTTTTTATAATTTTTAATTAAAAAAATTGTATGCCCTAATGGGCTAATCTATTGCGAAAGTAGCGCCTTAAAACATTAGGCCATCGAAACAGTAAACCCACAACCACCAGTGTGGCTAGTTACAAAACCAATTTATAGAAAGGTGATAAATTTCATGTGGTTTTAGGTAAACCCCTGGGTTTGAACATAACACGGGATTTATGATATAAAAACACAGTGAACTTAAATCGCGTGATCATAGGTAAGTATATATTAAGCTCAATTAATCAAGAAGTGTTTGACTGTACATAATTAGCTAGATAAATCTTTTGTCTGTCACCTTAAACTCTTTTACTTTTTCCAAGTCAGCCGTGGTGACCTGGCGGTCTAGGGGTAAGGTGTCAGACTTCTGTGCTGGGGCCGGGGTTCAATCCTTGGTCCCGGCACAAATTTATCTGATTACCAAATCCTACTTCACATCTGACAAGACGTGTATTAATCACAACTTGTGAATGTTGGGAATGCCAGACCTCCGCCGTGGTTCGGATTCCACGTTAAACTGTAGGTCCTCCATTTCATCTCACAATCACCTACCATTACACATTAGCGTAAGTGCGCATAAACCGAACGGGTAGTAAGACGCGGTGCTAATAATAATAATAATAATAATAATAATAATAATAATAAAGTCAACCTTACACATCAAACATTGTGACCTCCAATTCAGGTAGCTAATAAACCAAGAACCATAAAAATGAAAACTTGGCGTGAATCTTAGTTTTTAGGCTAACCTTAGTATTTACTATTACACACTGTGAGACTAGAATTACTATACACTGTGTGATTTCTGGTGCAGGTGTTTGCTAAACAAAATACTATTTAAATCATAAACTTGGGCTAGTATTCTAGGGAAACTATAGGATATGCATTTAAGGCGTTTATTTTTACTTTGATATATTTTGCAACTTTTACTCTTTTTACTAAGTGACCACCTTCGTAGGTGACTATAAAACAAATAAATAAAAAATATATATTTGCATACTTATTAAGATATACAGATCTGAACTGCACTTCTTTCTATATTATAACCATAACTACCTTAAATCACGTGATCACTGGTTTTTGATGTGAAGTTAGTATCCATTTTAATTCATCACTACGTTCTGTTTAATGTAGTAGTGATTCTTTTTTACCCTAGCAATGCTGGGCAATTGCCAATAGTTTACCAATGCAACTGGTAACCCAGGTACTATAAACCAACAGAGTTTGTTACTTTGTCCAATGAAACAATCTTGCAGTAGCCTAGATTACGATTATACGGGGAAGTCATGTAATTATTCCTTGTGGGATCAACTTCTACTTTCTCACTTTTGATTTAGCATTGAGGTCTACGTATCTCCACAGGAATTTCGGTTAATTTGATCAAGTTAATATTATTTATCACTACCCCTTTTACTAAGAAACTAATAGCCTCTGCGATTTACCCGATCATATTAATCGAATTATTGTGAACAAATGTTAGTGAGAGATAAAGTTTGAAAGAGATGGAGTGTTAAAGAGGGAGTGTGTGTGTGTGTGTGTGTGTGTGTGTGTGTGTGTGAGAGAGAGAGAGAGAGAAGAGGCACTGAGTGTATAGGTGTAAGTTTGTGTGAGAGGAGAATGTATGTTAGAGCCAGATTTGTGAAAGAGAGAGATTGTATGAACGAAAGTGTGTTTGTGAACAAGAGTTTATGGAAAAGAGTGATTGTAATAGATAGATTGTGTGAGAAGGTGTGTGAGATAGTTTATAAATAAGAGTGATAGTGAAAGAAAGTTTGAGTGTGAAAGACAGCGTGTGATAAATAAAGTGACAGAGATAGAAAGTGTATGAGAGAGCTAATGTGTGCTAGATACATAGTGTGTGTAAAGTAATATATGAGTATCTGTGTGTGTGAGGCAGAGTGTGAAAAATATTGGGAGGGAGAGGTTGTGAGAAAGTGATATTGTGAAAGAGAGTTTGAGAAGTATTGTGAGATAGTGAGAGATTGTGAATGCAAAAGTATGTGAGATAGAAGGTGTGAACAGGTTGTGAGAGTGTTTTAGAGAGTGTGTGTGTGTTGTAGAGAGTATGTAAGGGAGAGAGTAGGTCTGTGGAAGAAAGTGTGTTAGAGAAATTAGGTGTGTGGAAGAGGAGTGTATGAAAAAGAAATACTGTGTACTATAGAGGTGTGTGTTTGTGTGAAAAGATAGAAGGGGTGCACAAAATATTACTTTGAAGTATTATCCACTCAAAATAAAGCTGTGACTTATGAAATATCATGTGAAATTATGAACACCAAACTCTTTACTTAGACCATCATATAGTTGATACGAATAAAATATTACATTTAATAGGTTCAATATACGCTCAAAATTAAGTGGTAGCTAGGAAACAGAACTGATTTGAATTGTAATACTATTTAGAAAATGTAAACCAAGTCCCATACTTAAAACCAATATAATGTCTATCTAAACACCTTTATAGTTCATATGATCAATTTTAGAAATATAATACAGAGCAAAACATATTTAAACATCATTATATCCTCTTTAATGTATAATTCACAAACTAAATAAAACGTAGAACGATCATTTCTTGAATTTGATTAGGAACCATTTATTTTGCAAATTATAGCAATATCTTGTTGATTTAGATAAAAATTAAAGACGAATTAAATATAAGACTATTATATTAAAAATAAGCGTTTCCTCAATTTAGGAAATTAATTTTCTCAATCAAAGACTGTAATTAAAATATGTGCTCTACCAGTTATTAAAAAGGCCATTTTGTGGTCAGAGGTTTAAATAAAGAATTAAGAAATTGGAAACTTATCAATAATATTAAAATATATATATAATTTATAAATATATAGCTCTGTCATTGATTTGTATGTTATATATCATTTATTGCCATAATTTTTATATTTTTTTCGAGCACAAATTAAGTAAGAGTTTATGTTTAGCTAGAGATAAATAATTTATTCACAGAATGATTTAATGGTTTTGACCCCTTAAACATATTTTATTTACAGAATGATTTAATATTTTTGACCCATGAGAAAAGTTTTTTACTGGTCGAATCATGGTTTCCCTGTGATGTAAGAAAAATGAAAATATGAAAACACACTGAGAAAATTTTGTTATTGTTACAAACTACTCTTTTTGGATATATCCTGAACTCCTAAACTTATAAATGAATGGTCGTTTGTCATAATCAGTTGAATCATTTTCTCGCAATTTTAACTATCGGAAAAGGGCTTATAAAATTATACATAAGAGCAGAGGTTATATTTAAAGACAAGGAAGAGGAATGATATATATCAACAATGCAAACAAATTATATATTTTTAAACTAATATGATCGGTAAATACTCATAATTGCTGTAATCTTTCAAAGTATTGTATCATACCACTTAAGTAAGTGTTGAATTTTACTTATGTGTAACCATAATTCAATATTTTATTTACATATACACACCGATACACAAATCAGGGTTTTCAATATGATGCAGAAATATAATAAAAGGTAAAGATTTTCTGGGAAAATCAGAATTTCCTTGGAGAGTAAAGTTATTCCCGACATCTTAGATCCTTAAGCTTCAAAATGAAAAGTCATTTGTCAAAATATGTTTAGATATTTTCTTGTGATTCCTATAGCAAAAAACCGGTTTATAAATTAGTTAAATATAAGATTTTAATGTTTAAAAATTATTTGTAAATATCCTTGGCAACAAGTGGTTTGGATAAAAAATATCATTTTTTTTAGTAAATTTCATTGAGTATGAATGATTTGGACGAAATTTTAGTAATTTTATGCAGTCATATTAGAAGATAAAATAAGTATCCTTAGTAAACAAAAAATACACATGAGTAAACTGTCACCTGTCATTTAATCTTTGATTTAAATATATAAAGCTGGTTTTGTATGCATACAATGCTCTTAGCTGATAATAGTGAGCAGTGCATAAAGTACACATTGCACCATTCGTTTGTTAAAATATTAAAATTGAATAATCAAGTGAACAGACAAAATATATTAGCTCAAATATTAATTCTCAAATATATACATGCACACAATTCATAATTTATTGTAAAAAGGGATGAAATACATACATGCATCAATTCAAAATTTTATCGAAAGAGGAATTTTTTTAGAAGCTCTCAGAGAACCACATTTCTGGTTTATTTCCTGTTATTTCCATCCTTCAGAAGACTAAATAATATAAATAAACACGCTATACTATAATTTTGTTTTAAAATTGACAAGTGCATTATAAAATGATGTAACAAATACGGTCCCTTCTCTTTTATATTGTCAGCCTTTTACGCGAAATTTTACACAGAAGATTTAACAGCATGCAAAACCATTAGCCGCGGTCCAGTAAACACAACACGAAAACTTCCCTTTTACCCCTCTAGGATGACCCTTCAAAACAAACAGCATTGCCACATAATTCCCGCGTAATGACTCTAATTTATCCATCGCACGTTGTGGCTGCTCTCTCCGCACAGACAGGACCAGATGTGAAATTTTGGAAAATAGAAGAGGTGATGGGTGTCAGAGAGAGAGAGAGAGAGAGCAGGATGGACGTTAGAAGAGGAGAGGAATATGTTGGATGAGGGGATCAGGAAAATAGAGCAATTAATTCTGATAGTCAACTTGAATGCATATATAGAACGATGGATATCCGTGTGTCACCCTAAGGGAACTGATTTCCACACAGGACGCATCATTTCTCGTTCATACTTAGAGTCAGTTGCGTCTATTGAACGTGTGTGACATTTTCATGGTAACCATCTTTAAGATGCATTGAGGCTGAATGAATTCCTAGATACGCTTACTCATCTTATTCGGTTTATATGGGATTCACGAGAGATAGGTATAGCAAGGATTTATGTATGTTTTATCATTACGGCTCTAAAATTAATTCTATAGCTTGACCAACACAATTAATGGAGACCATAGCTCTATTTTGGGTAGTACAATAATGAATAATAAAAGTACAAAATATAGATGGGCTAGTCAGAGTAAATATTCAAAAATTAGGGGCAGGGTGTAGGAGTACAATTTCCAGGAGAAAATCCCTTTATAAAATGCAAACCTATTTTATTTGTACACTAAATCAATACAATTATAATATTTTACTAATTTTTTATTTACTGCATCTTACTAACTTTACACTTTATACGCTAATGAATTAGAAATGAGGAAGTTCAGATTTAAAGGAAGTGTACTCAAATTTGAGTGGAGTGAGTCAAAAACTCTGTTGGAAAAGTTAACTTTAATTCACACGACTAGGATTCAAACCCCAATATCTCTGTCATCGGTAGTCTAGTCCAGCATTAGAGTGACACCTTAGAGCAAGTGATCTCGCAAACAGGTTTTACTAGTATTATTTTAATGTGTTAACAATATTATAAAATATAACAGCTGAAGAACACATGACTTTTCATATGAATACATGAATGTTGATATATTTATAATTATAGATAGTTACCTGCTTTGATATTCACATGGATTGGGTGTCGATTTCGAAATAGAATGGACGTCTGATGTCTGAGTAACTAGGGTTCAAATCGTGGTCGGAGAACTGAGGATGTTTCTTTCTAAATGTTTTTCCACTTTCTATCCAAGAAACTGAGGGTAAATTTAATCCATGTCCAAGCTCACTCATAACATCCCTATCCCATTAGCATAATTAGCATATATCTTCATAGTATAAACAGGAGGTAAGATACGGATCTAAATACATATCAAGCCCTTCTTATGGTAATTGAAATGTGGTATTAGGAGTATTCTTGAGCGTTTTTAAAATTTGTTTCCCTTTGTTTATGCCATGAGGTAGCAGACTTACCTTGTTTTATTCCACTATGGTATAGCTTATAAGAAAGTTCAATTGTTTAATTGGTCAAGGTAAGACTACTACTCATCAGGGTAGAAGGAGTATATGCTTATAAAATAGGCTTGTTTAGAAAGTATTAAAAAGTATCGTAAACAAAATTAATCAATAATAATCAATAAGTATTGAACTATATAAGTTAAGATGCGTGTGGAGTAATGGAGCGTAGGATTTTCCCAAACTTTTACGATTATACCTCAGCACGTTAATAGGGGTTTGGTGACATTTGCCTTTGTTTACACCCTATCATAAAATATTTTACTCTGCCCCTTAAATATGGGATTACATACTTACTAAAAGAATGTTTATCTTTATATGGAAAACCTCTTTTCGCTTTATGAGGTAATTGTATTATATTTGGAAGAAGGTACAGGAAAGGTGGATAGAAACATATAATAAGGGACGAACATAATATAGTTTTTACAATGAAAAGAAGAACACAGTTCACAAGTTACATTGCTGTAATTGGACAAAAAGGTAATGGTTGCCTCTTAAAGAAAGTTGATCGTCACCCCCAATCCCCGACCTAGGTTTTCATTCTATCGGAATTCGTCAGGGAGGAGTGTTAAACGCGCAATGAGACTTCATAAAAGAGGGGGGGAAAAAAAGTGAGAAAATGGAAATTTGTAAATAATGATAGGACATATAGATAGGAACATGTAAAAGGTATAACAGTTTATTCCTTTATGTTATACCTTTTACATGTTCATATTTATGTGTCCTATCATTCTTTACAATTTTCCTTTTTCTAATTTTTTTTTGTTTCCTCTTTTAGGAAGTTGCGTTGCGCGCTTAACACTCCTCCCTGGTGAGTTCCGATATAATAAAAGAATGTTTAGTATCACATATGTTATTATTTATCTATTTTTATTTAAAAATATTGGTCTTCATCCTGAGTGTTTGTCCCAACATGAGTCCCATCCACCTATAGCTGGGAAACACTCAGGCCTTCTGCCCATTAGTGATACCCGCACCATCTGTGGGAAAGAACATATCATAGGCACATCTTAAAACTGCGGTAGTTTCCGTTGCTTTCCGCAGTGAATATCTATGAGCGAATGAGAAAGAGCCTACAATTTTTTAGGAAATGTATTTTCATATAACTTCTAGGGATCTATTACATTCCAAAGTTAAAATGGGATAGAGAGTTTAGATATCCCTTAGCAGAAAGTTATACTACGAATCACTCGGTAAAGATTTGTTGACCTCCGCCAAGCTTAAGCCTGCCCTTATTGGGTCATGGACGAACATTTTACCCAACAGTTTCCGAGGCCCACCTTTTTATTTTGGATTGAAATTTTTAATGTGAGCTTTCTAAACAAACAAACTATACACACATCAAACTTTTATATGAAACTATGCTATAGTATGCTTAGTACAATATATATTCAAATTGAAAGCTTAGATATATTGAAGATGTACAGTTTGATACACTGGTTTACTGGTGACAAAGATGTTGAGTTTCTATTCTCATTCGAGTGAACTTGAACAGGTTCTCTAAAATTGATTTGAAACTGTGATCTTTGCATTCATTTCTCCACTCTAATGTAGGTGCATATACTCGTACATTAAATACATTTATCATTTCTTCTTCTCTGATTAAGACATGAACCTTAGTAATAGGGCACATGTAAAAATATAAGGTTAAGAGTCTGGCATCCTGGTGACAAGGAGATTGGAGCTTAAATTCCATCTGGGTATATTTAGTTTTTTTTTCCTAAATGGTTTCCTACTTTCGCCTTTCACAAATGTGGTACTCTAATATAGACTATACTTTTCTAATATTTATCCTATTAGTGTAATTACATGAATATTTATCTAGACAGATAGTAAGACACGGAAAAAAAATAAAAAGTAATAATGATGTTAAGATTATTAGTTTAAAAAAAATTTTGAAAATAATTACTTGCACTTTATTCTACCCCATTTATTGTTGTGAAGTATTATTGAATATCATATATTTAAATAAATATGTAATCTATCATGTGATTTTATTCTTTTCTAAAGACCTTTGTTGATTTTTATCACACATCATACTTCCAGCCAATTCTATCATCACCATAATATAATTAAAGAGTAATAAATGAGTAAATATTTTATAAAGATTATTAATATTTCTGGTTTGGATCCAAGTGATTATCAAAAGATGAGAAACCAACTTTACTGAATTTATATTTAAAACATAGCCAATGCATGGTTCCTCAGATGGTTACTTACTACCGTAAAGAGGAAACTCTAGTCTTAAATATTAAATGATAATTATTTCAGTCATACCGGAAATAATATATTGTACACTTAAATCATTCCAAACTGAGGCATTTGTTTCAATTATATAAAAAAATAATTTAAAGAAATGCACCAGCGTTTGATTAGAAATATGATATAATTATTTCTAATGTACTCGAAATGTATGAGATAAAAATTCAAAAATTCAAGATAAAATAGAACAGGTGAGTGTAGGCCTCTCTCGTTTGGTGCTGAGCCAACAGCACCTTTATCAGATTTTAATGAAAAAATATATATTTTCAATCTTACTAATATTATAAATCCGAAAGTTTGTGTGTTTGTATGTTTGTTGCTCAATCACGCCAAAACTGCTGAACGGATTCGAATGAAACTTGGTAGGTAGGTAGAGTATGTCCTTGAATATCATATAGGACTATTCCCAACTTTTATTTTTCAATAATTTTACAATATTAATGTTTAATTATTTTGCAGGTTAGATAGTGCTGCCAGTCATTTGCTATTTTTATGATAAAAGTTCAATAGTATTTTTTGTGCTTTAGCTTACCTCACCATTTCTTAAAGTTAGTAACTATCAGGTCAAAACTAAAACTTACTCACCATCTAACCTGCAAAATATTTCTACAAAACGAAAAGTTGAAAGAAATGTTGTTTTCATGTGTAAATACGAAGTCAGATTTATGAAAAAGGTTCAATAATATTTTTTGTGAGTTAGTTTTAGTTTAGAACTTTTCTTTACTAACTTTAAAAAGGTGAGTAAAGTAAACTGGTTTCTTTTTAGGTGCTGTTCAATGACTTCCTCAAATGAGAAGTTATTTTTGTGATCTATCCTCAAAAGTTGTTGAAAGATGCCGGGGAAACGTAAATCGAATTTGTCACAACGTTCGAATAAAGCTAGAATGATTAAATTTCCAGGATCCAGGAAACTTCAGCCCAAGCAGAGGCTAGAAGCTTAAACAGGCTCAACTTCAGGCAGTACGCAGAACAACCGAAACTCCAGAGCAGTCAAAGCAACGACATCAACAGCACGCTGCTTATCTGGCGTTCCAGCGAGCTTCCGAGGCGCAAGAAGAATCTCAAGTTCGGCGTGAGGAGCAAGCTCAGCGGCAGGCCAGCTTGAGAGCTGCTGAAACTCATGAACAGACCGATGTCAACAAAATGCTGCTCGTATGATGTCTCAGCAAGCTGTCGAAACTATAGAGGAAGCCGAAGCTCGAAGACGTGCTGTTGCTGAAAGAGTGGCACTGCGGCGGCAAATCTTCAATAGAAACCCGTGGAGCGTTTTTGAACATGCTGTATTAGAATATGATGCAACTCTCGACTATAGCAGCCATAGGCTCATAAAAATTAAGAGGATGGACAAAGAGTGTAGATTATGCGGATTATTGAAATGGGAGGAGGAAAATCCTGGGATGTGTTGTTCTGGTGGTAAAGTAAATATTTCTCGAATACAGGAACCAGTGCAAACATTAAAAGAGCTTTTCTTATGTGAGAATGAAGAGTCACGTCGCTTTCTGAACATTATTAGAAAATACAAAAGTTGCTTCCACATGACGTCGTTTGGTGCGGATAGTGTCGTTTCCATGTCACCACTGGAACGCAACCATGACGAAGCTGTGCTATGTCACTCGCCTGCAATAATTAGAGAGAGGTTTGCAATATTATTGTGCACTTGCGGACTCTCTAACCCTAAAAAACTGTGTGATAGATACAAAAATGCACTTTCAGTGGATATTGCGCACAGATTAAAAGGAGCGAATGATAATTTAATCATCAACAAAGCATTGAAAATAATCGAAGATAAGATCATTTCTATGACAGGAAGGGGACTCGCATATTTTGGTTTGCCTACACCACAGCAAGATGGAGAGTTGTCTAGCTATGTAGTCAAAGAGCTCAACTACGATGCCACGGCATTACAGGCTCATGTCAATGACATGATACCACGTCAACTTCCTGAGCAGAAACACATTTTTGATACTATCTTGCATCGCATACAAAGTGAAGACGAGGGACTTTTTTTTTCTCGACGCACCAGGAGGTACAGGCAAAACATTTGTGCTTAATCTTTTGTTGGCACAATTCCGTAAAGATCACAAAATAGCCTTGGCGGTGGCATCTTTGAGCATCGCTGCGACTTTGCTTGGCGGCGGAAGGACTGCACACTTGGTTTTTAAATTACCGCTTAATCTTGCAACCAAAGAGAATCCTAATTGCAATATCAGCTAGAGCAGTGGTCGCGGTGCTCTTATGCAGCAGTGCAAGTTGATCGTCTGGGATGAATGCACGATGTCACACAAAAAGGCGGTAGAAGCGTTAAACCGTAGCCAGCAGGATATCCGTAGCAACGAGACGCTGATGGGCGGAGTGGTAGTTTTGCTCGCGGGTGATTTCAGACAGACCCTACCTGTTGTTGAGAGGGGTACTCTAGCAAATGAAATGAATGCGTGTCTCAAGGCATCACCACTGTGGGCTAGAGTTGAAAAAACTTCATCTTACGTGCAATATGAGGGTCCAGCTTTATAACGACCAGAATCTGGAGCATATGCCAGTAAACTGCTGCAAATTGGAGAGGGTCTTTTACAAACCAAATGAAGACGGCAAAATTACTTTTACGATGGAATTTTGCAACCCAGTAACATCGGAGGAGCAGCTCACTTCTAAGGTGTTCCCAAATTTACAAACCAACATGTCTAACGAAGAGTGGTTGTGTGAGAGAGCAGTATTGTCACCAAAGAATGACTCTGTAAATAAAATAAAAAAAAAATATATTAAATGGTGTAGTCGGTGAAACAAAGTTTATACGTCGATAGATACCGTAATGGCAAGTGACGATAGTACAACCTATCCTGTAGAGTTTTTAAACTCATTGGAATTATCAGGTGTGCCGTCCTATTGTCTTGAATTGAAGATCAGCGTCCCCGTTTTGCTGATGCATAATCTTGATGGACCCAGGTTGTGCAATGGTACCAGAATACGCATCATTGAGCGGGGAGAAACGTCATAAAGGATTCTATAATCACAGGAGGATCTAAAGGAGATGAAGTTTGATTCCACGGATTACTATTATTCCCAACAACCTGCCTTTTCAATTTAAACGCTTACAGTTTCCAATGAAGATGGCTTTTTTCTATGACTATCACCAAATCACAGGGCCAGAATTTAAAAGTAGCAGGAATCCATTTAAGCACTCCGTGTTTCTCACACGTTCAACTGTATGTCACCTGTTCTAGAGTATTGAGTGCTAAAACTTACATGTACTTGCCGAAAACAACTAATCGTACAACGTCGTCTACAGAAACATTTTGTGTAATATATGTGTGAAAATGTAAATCTTACTAATATTATAAATGTAAAAGTTAGTTTGTTATGATTATAATATGATTGAAATAATGTTTTTAAAATTTGTGGTTTAATATTTTGTAATTAAAGTAAATAGTAATTAGTGTAACGTAGTTTCATACTAATAAATAATAAATATGATATAATTTTAGCTATGTAGATCACAAAAAAACATATTTTATTAAGTTATCTTATAATTAAGAAGGTAAAAATTTAAAATATTTAATTGATAATTGATAACTTTAATAATATTTATTTCTTTTACTACTAAATATTTAAAAGGGAAAATTAAAATGTTTAAGTCAAGTTAGCATCATACGGCAAAATTATTTACAGCTAGAAGTGAAAAAAACGCTTAGATTTTTGAAAAAAATAAGTAGTTTATTAATGAAAAGTTAAAAGATTATATCAATTATTGCGGGCGAAGCCGCGACGGGTAAAAGCTAGTTATAAATAAAGTGTTGTAACCGTGAACATTATATACATCAATATCATGATGGGCTTTGTCGTTTTAAGTGTTCTTAAACGTGATTGATACAATCGGTAACAAACAGTCGTATACATCGATTACAAAATATTTTTTTCTGACACATTTTCTAAAATGATAATCAGTAAAATATTCTTAGATAGTTAATATTATAAAATAAACTTTAGATTGTATTTGGTTAAATAATCCAAGGTACATATTTTAAACAAATCTCTAAATGCAGTAAACATTTACTAATAAATGACCAGAAAGCTACGGTAAAACAAAACTTGTAACATTATTGTGCATTATGTTACATAAGGAACCGCCCCATGCTGCCATTAACGCATAACTCTCAATAAATCATATACCAACTCCAATTATATCAACGCTAATAGGACCCCTACAATGGTAATCTTCTCTATTGTAGTTCACGTAGGTTAGTAAGACATAATGAAACATTGCTGAACAATATATTTTAACTTATAATCCAATTCATATAATAATTTGTTCATGTACTTACCAATTGAATCTGTTTACACTAGTAACTACCAAGGCTGGCCTACACCTCGCATCCAAAACTGACGAGTGGGTCTGAGAGCTACGAAGTTCCTACAAGACGTAGTCCTCACACTCCGATTCTGCTATCGTGTAATGGGCCGTCCGTCATTGAAGACGACTAGAGAATAACTATTCACCTGCCCCCTGAGGTAGAAAGATGAACTACTCTCAAAACATCGGATGATTGAAGAAATAAGATGAAAATCTGATGGAACAGTATCAACAGATGTGTACGTGACATTTTGAAGCCACCGTTGACGTCACCAAGCGTGTATTCTGTTCTCCCACCTTCTTTTATGTGACAAAACCCCACTATATAAAAGGCTGTGCAAGTATGCTAAAATGACTATCTTGATAACTAGATTGACCAAGGATCATTGTCATGGACTTGGACAATGGCAGGATAAACATTTATATTGTATCTGAATCGTAACTATGGCGAGCATGTTTTGGACTCTGATTTATTTTCATCGTTTAGGCTTCGTGTAGTATATAAATTAATCTTCCTTTTTTTTTATTTAACTATTTCTTTATCTGATCATTCTATTTAAAATGAAACGCTATATTTTCTATGTCGCCACTTGGGCGCTAGAGTCTTTTGGAGAATTCAATCACTTAGATAGCCACCATTATTAAATTGTTTTAATTTTATGAGTTAACTTTAATGTGTTGAAATTGTGGATAGTAGCATTTATATTTTGTAAACATCGAGTGCCATATCTTAAATTTATTTGCATATTGAGATATCATAAAGTAAAGTAACTTTTATTATTACTTTCTATTAATTATGAATTTAATTAAATTTGCATATTTTATAATGATTTTAAGTTTGTTCTAATTGGACACTTATATTATTGTTTAATTAAAGATTATGGTGTTTAGTTTCGAAATCCTGAGTGAGGATCAGATAGTCCCGGGGGAGTTTGACTAAAGTCTGTTAGCCAAACTCTCGCGTTATGTATATTCTATTGTATAAGTTATTCTGGATAAATTAACGTAATTTAGTGCCGTTGTTCTTTATATCTAAAGAAACTTTAGTATCAGTTTCAAGGTGCCCATTAGGCCTTATATAGAAGTTGTGTATCATACTGATGGATGATATTATAATCAATCTTTGTATTAAATTCAACCCGTAATGATCTGTCTCTTAAAAACTGAATCATCAAAATAGTGAATTAATTACATGTTTATAGACTTTTATAAATACCTGCGCAACTCTAAAGTTATAGAGTTATGGTCTTTTTAAGTTTGATTTCCAATATAACTCATTTTGATATAATGAGACCATGTATATTTTTCTGCGCTATTGTTATTGTTTTGAATAAACCGTTCATATTGTTGCTTTTAAATATTGCTAATAATTTCCCTTGTCACTTGTTCCTTAGATTTCACCCACTCTCTTTTATATTTTTTAATGGTCGATATATAAAAGGACTCAGAGGGGGTGTATCAAACTTACCGCTAAAGGTACACAGTGCTATCTTTAATGTCGAACACTCCCTTGATAATATTTCCTAAAATATATCTAAAATCATTTTGAAATTTAAAAAAAATTCAGTTAATTTACATTTATATTAACCAAAAATATAGAATACAGTGTGACTTATCATTAAGGGATGGAAATATTTTATTTATTTGAAATTTAAAAAAATCTGTTTTCAATAAACTATCCTCAATTTGAGTGCTGGAATTTAAAATAAAATTATCTTTCGAAGTATAACCAAATCACATTTAAATATCAGGTTTGAGCAAAACAAATCAAACAATCTCGGTTTAGCCCCAGGTCTTGTCTACAACCCGGGGACAAAGGGATTGATCCACATACTGACAGATAGATAAACATCAGGATGACAGAAATAACTAAACCCAACTTTTTGGTTGGGGAACACATAAAACTTAAAAAGTAAGTAATTAATATGCTGAAGTCTAAAATGTTTAGTATTACTATAATTATTTATTTCTGTGTGATAAGTTTAAATGGTTTTTCAACTATTTCCATCCTCTACGTATCTCTCTCTCTATATATATATATTAATCTTACGCCTGTCTTAGCCTGAGGCTATTCCCGATGCAGTTTGGTTGATCATATAGGTACACACAAACTAAACAAGTATTATGTATGATTCATTTTTATAACTCAAATAGAGAATGTGAGAATTTGTTCTAATTCCAAAACAAAGGTACTATGGACTGATTTTTAAATACAGAATTTTTTGGAAGTATCTTCTACATTTTTTTCAAATAAGTAGCTTAGGTATATTTTACAGGCTCATTAATAATGTATAAAGTTATTTCAGAGAAAAATTAATTTATGAATAGTCAATTCTCTAATTTATTCTTTAAAATACAAGAATAAAAAAATGGCCTCTATAATTTTGCTCACAATGGGTACTATCTTTTAATATTTTAGTTATACCTCATACTGTATATTTGCTTTGCGAAAAAAATTGTTTGAAACCAGTTTTCATACAACTTATTTTACAAAACATATCCTATCTATAATTGATTATAAATTAAAGTATGTACCATTATGTCACGCTACTGACTTTAGTAAGTTTGTTTGACTTCTTTGTATAGCTGGTAGTAACATTTATATTTAAATAAAAATAGCAAATACTATTTAAAATAAATCTTCAAAAGAAACAATTAAGTATGAGCATACTTAAATAGTTGTTTAAAGTGTCTTATAACCAGCTCTTGCAACATTCTAATCAAAGCACTAAAATATTTGGGTCGTGGATAGATGTTCAAGATATATCTAGGCTAATATCTTTTGCTTCTACTAGATGGCATCGTTAAACGGGTAGTGTCTTCCATTTGTTAACGTTCCATTTTCACACAAACCTTTTTTTTTTCTTTAGTTGTCAGCTAAATAACCTAGTGGATGTGTATATTCATAAAATGAAATTTACATTCTTAGGGAATTTATCTCTTTAGAGGAGCAATTGTTAAGAGCTGTCCTCATTGGCTTACACGTGAACTAAACTTGCAAGCTTCTCTATCCCTGATTTTATGTTGGATTATTAATCTTGGTTGAGGCAGAATATAAATTTTCTGTTATAATTTTTCCCTCTCCCTTCAAATAAATACAAGGAAAGGTGCTCTTAGTTTCACCATTTCTACCACTACTTTAATAGTTTCCTTACAATATGTGGATAAATTGGAGTTGTATAGAATTAGACAATTTATCCGTAAGCCATCAATTTCTTTTCAAATGTTGTTCATGTGATAATTTTGTCGTATTTGACTTAATGACTTAAACCCCGCACTTTAACTCAGTGGTCCGTTTTTAAACCCACACAATTCAACATTAGTTAATAAATGGTTATAGTATCCCCACATTAATAAATTTCATATTTAAATTCAGGTTGGTGCTGACGAAAATATTTAATATTGGTATAATGTATCATCCTGTTAGTCAAACAGTAAATACTAACCATTAGGGCTGGGCTAGTTGTTTTAGGAGTTTGTAAGTCTCTGTTGATAAACTCAGTTTGTTTAGGAAGGGCACGTTAAATACGCTAGTGGAGGGTTGTGTTTCCTTAGTGATGCTAGAGTGGCACATACCATATAGTTAAATATTTGTTTTGTTTCAGTTAAAACCTAATTTTATGACAAACAGAGCTGTAAGCTCGTTATGAAATAGATTCATATAAACTAAGCACAAATAATATTTTGTCAAAATAAAATGTAAACAGAAGAAATAAACAATCTGGAATATCCTGTAATGAGTAGCCGTGGAAATGCAGGCAAAGGCATCAGTCTAATCTTGTTTGCACAAGACAGGTCAGTGTTCGGATCTCAGCTGGATGTACAGTAGCCCCATGGCTTCTTTGGTGCTGACTGACAACTCACAGCTGACAGCTGACAACTTTAAAAAGTTACCAGACCAAATTACGTATACCTACGCCGAACCAGTTGATCTGCAAAAAACATGTGTTTAACAGCTGTCACTTCTGACAGTCAACATTTAAGTATATACCTAAATGTTGACTGTCAGAAGTCAGCTGCGAGCTGTCAGTTAGCACCAAAGAAGCCATGGGGCTACTGTACCGAGACTTAGTTTCCCCTAAATGATTACTCTCTCCCCATGTGATAGTGCTAGCAATTATTTTTTAATTTTTAATTTCTTCGTACCTAATCCATTAATGAAGAACGACAGAGCCTATCAATTTTTACTTAATGTATATTTCACATATCTTTCAGGGTTCTTTTACATGTCACAATCGACATGGGACCGACGGATTTACTTTATCTCCAAAGGAAGCTGTTCTACAGATTTTCATCTTTCAAGAAAAATCCGTGAACCCCATTTGGGTTTCAGTCCACGAATATTGTGCCCTGAGGCGATCACTTTACCCCAAGACCACTGGGGTCGATATAATATCAATAAAAATCTAGAAGTAGTCTACTAGAACTGTACTATTATTATCTTATGAATTAGCCATCCATTTGGACGATGAAAATCTAGAGCCCACAGCCATCTACCGGACTTAGATCAATCAAAGGGTGAAAATATTCTCCAGTGCAGTATAAATTGCATCAAAAATGCAGATTGTTTAATATTTATGTTTATATATCCACTATATAAGGATATAACTGTTGGCAGAGGCAATGGTAACGTCATTATTTTTACTTTCCTTGAACAATCCGTACTAAAAATCTACTTCTAAAGTCAATGTTACATTATTTTATTTCTACTGAAGTATAACATTTACATATATGATATGATTATAGATTGCACTCGATCGTCATTGGCAGAAAGCTAATAATATGTGTACTGTACATATATAGTTCTGTAATTTAGAGGTAATATTGATGTAAAACCTTTTAATGTCAAGTTGAAATCTTGGTTTGGAAATTCGGCCCATGAATTTAACACATTTTCATCAATCTATATTTAATTGGTATTAAATATATTTAAATTTTTTATTCAAATTAATTGTGTTATTGAGTTGGAACCAATGTCATTTCTTCACTCTGTTTTAGAAAAAGTTCTTCTGAAATATTTTCTTAAGACTTACTCTTCGTATTGAGTTATTAAAAACATCTATTTTAAACGTATTTATTTATAACCAGCACAATTTCCCCCTTTCTTTTCAGGAAAATGCTTATATATTTCTTGAATAGAAGTATGTTTTTCGTTAAGTACAGTGAGACATATTAAACACCCGTATATAGAATTTATTTATGTAAAGATGTTTTGGTGCATCCCCGTGGCATTACATAGAAAAGTGTTTTTATATACTAAAAAAATTATTTATCATATTTTATTTATCTTAAAAAAGATGAATCGGGATTTGTCTCCAGTAATGCAATGGTATAAGAAAATCAAGTGAGATAAAAATTGAATAGAGATATTGCAAGAGTAAGAAGAAATTGTTTGGTCGAGATCATAGCGGTGCCAACGGGTCTTCTAATGGGGTGGTATTGTTTGCACACTCCCCTCACCCATTTTCACATGAAACCTTAGAAAGTTTTTCACACAAATGTATATTCATTTGAATACTACAGGCTTTTTAAGGGTATGCTCAACACATTTTCTCCATGTTTGTTTTAAATTTTTTTTTGGACATATGTTGTACATAATGTTATTAATATTCATTTATTATGACTGAATTAAATAGTAATTATCTCTAAGTACAATAGACTACACAATATCATGTTTAAAAAATATTAATTCTATATATCGAAGTTTATACATATCAAATTTTAATATGGAACTTTTGAACTTGATATTGGTTAACATTCTTAAAATACATTAAGTGATAATCCCAAAGACTAGTTAACTTTTCCCGTCGGCCTCACTTAGACCAATTACTTTTGTGACTGTTTGTGGCTGTATTTGTACAACCTTGCAACCGAGTCCATATAACAAGGTGACAAGTCAAATACACCCGATTGAAATAATTCACCAAGTTCACATTTATTTCTAATATTTTGCTTGGATCGTATATCATTTTAATTCTTTATTTTACTGTTTGTTCGTCGCTAAAATTATGGAGTTGTTTTAAATGAAATATTTTTTTAATGAAATTGGAAAAATTCTAACTTTAAATTATGTAATCTGACAAAGAAAGATGGCTATTTTCAAATTGTTCCTTAGTACCAACCTTTAAGCAATCATGGATTGATATAAAGCTTAAAATCTGTACAGTAATTAAAAACGTAATTTTCTAGGCATGGGATTTTTTTAAACTAAAGTTAATGCTGCCGGGAATATTAAAATATAAAATCTTGCACTTGCACTTAAAAAAAGAAAGAAATTTCGCTGAGAGATTTGAAGTCTAGTTTTCACTACTATCCCAGGCTAGGATTAAATTCAAATCAAACTGAGTGTAAGAAAGTGTTATTATTTCATTTTTATAATTCATCCTTTATTTATTAGAGTGACTGCAAATGTACTTAAAATTAAACCCTATTATTTTACCATATAGAAGACAACTAGCTAAAATGGAAAACCACATCAAAATTTAAAATAAATGGGAGATGTAACCACGATATGTGCCAAATATTGTATTCTTGCTTAAAGTTTTATATATAAACTATTATATAATATGATTAAAAATGCTAAAAATAGTAATTTTTAGTTATTAATAATTTGTATAAAATGTGAGTATGAATACAACCAAATAAGTAAATATTAATTATAAATTCCAAATATATATATATATATATAATATTAATATTATGCTTCTAAAACAGTATTAAAAAATTCATATATTATATTTTATGTATACATATAATAAAACTGAAATTTGCATTTTAAGTTCGAATTCATATATTTGTTTCCAATAAACTATAAAAAAAGCTCATCGGGCTGAGATGGGACTTATTCTATAGCACTTCTTGTCTTTGAGGTAAGTGTTGATAAATCGTCTGTAAATGTGTCTATGTTTGAATTTTTGAAATTATAAACATTTAAATATATTAACATTTAATGTATAAACTTTTTTGTAGCTATCCTTGGCGAAAAGGGGTTTGGAACTATCAACAAACCGTAAATGAATGATTAATTTTCTTCTATCTTACTCTATCACCAAATCAACTGCAATCCATAGAGTGATATTACAGAATATATTTCAATTTTAAATTCAAATAGAAGCTACATTGGATGTTGGTTTTTTATATTCACACTACTAGGGAAACCACGATTCTTTAACAAATAAAACTTACACATAGGTAACGTTCAATATATTTATATGATTTTATCTTACATTTACATGGAAAAAATAAATGTAATTTTCAACCAAATAGATTAATTCTCCTATTAAAAGGCATAACATATGAGTTAAAATGGTATACAGCAGGTACCAGTACATATGCGACTATTTAAATATTAATAAATTAACGTCAACAAATGTATTAACACATATTTTGTTTTGTTCGTCCCTAGATATTTCACTTAAGGTTTAGTGGAAACACATTTCAGTTTTACTCAATTTTGGATATTATAACCAAATATCTGGGTCCAAAGTTATTCACTATTAGTGGAGTTGGCTTTATATTGAGATCTTAACCCCATAAATCCCATGATTCCCAGTGTGTTAAGTACCAAGTGATCTTTCTATACTTATACTGTATGAACAAAAACACACCACTCCCGAAGGACCAAAGCATGACGCTCAAGTTTGTCGTCTGCTTGAGTGTGATATTAAATATTTAAGTTTATTTCAATGTTCTTGCACAATTACGTCTGTGATTACAGTGTTAATATTGACCATTTTTTAAGTTTTACCACACTTGGTTGTAGAAAAATTCACATTGAATATTATAAAATTCATTTTTACTCGAAATATTGTACAAATACGAATAAAATCCTTAATATAGTTATAACTTTAGCTACAATACATTAATTAAAGTTTTCTATTAGCTTTAATTATTAATTAGCATTAGTTTTAGAAGCCATCATATAATTAAAGTTCAATGGTTAAATAAGGTATCTAAAACATGATAATATTTGTTTGAATGACAAATTGTATGTAGTTTTCTAACGTTTAAAGGGTAATTCAAGTAATACATTTGTTTGAATGTCATAATTTGTGTAGAAGTCTTGTTCAAACATTAATTTATGATAGAGGATTGTAGGAGGTATTACTTTATTGTAATTTAATTAAAGCTGGATATTAGCTCCTAAATCATTTAAGAAATCGTAGTATATTGAACGTTTGAAAACTATAACGAAACAAGGTAAATACAACTTTATTACATTTGGTTGAGCGACATAAATTGAGTTGAAGTCTTGTTAAAACAATAATTTATGTAAGAAATATTACTATGTTAGTCTAATTAATCTTATTTAATGAAGCATGAATATCAGGTGTATTTTTAAACATCAAATATGTCGAGCCTAATGCCTCAGACCACGTGATAACTGGGAAGTGTATGTTTGTACTTAATTAATCAAGCAATTTTAAAATTTAAATAAGTATCTTGATGAATGTTTACGTTTCATGAGACCTCTGAAACCAAAAAAATTAATTTTTGAATTTCCATCTGTCTGTCTTTCGGTTGTCTGTACCTCGGAGTAGATCCTAAACTATTTTACTAATCAAGCTAAGATTTGTTTTATGGGGTTTTCATAGGGTTTCCCGTGGAGATTTTTAGATGTGGATATATAACTATAATATTATGATATTTTACTGAAGGGCACAAAGAGATAGAATAAATTTTCTCAAAAACGGCACTAGCAGTCTTGATTAGATTTTATTTCTAAGCATTTATAAATATTACAACAAAATTGCAACTCTCAACTTTTCGGCAATATGATTTTAGGGGTACCGGTTTTATGCGTAAATTCGCAAATATTTTTATCATATCTCCGAAACTATTTAAGATATGAAATTACTTATTATATCAAATATGTAGGTATATTTATAATACAAATATATTTTCATAAAAACTATAATTTTCAAGCTAAACTCAAAGATATATATTTTCTAACTTTTCGAACACTTAAGGTAATGTATAGTGACCGTAAAAATATCTAACCTCTAATGTTGATTGATGTCAACGTTTCATGGCCCCCCGGAACTATAAAAAGTGGTCTTTGCAATGCCGTCTGTCTGTGTGTCTGTTTAAACTTAAAATTAAGAGTAGTTTAATAAAGGGTGAAACGAGACAAAATCGAGTTTCTAGAAATCATCTCTAAAGATTTTGATTAAAATTCGTATCTAAGCGTTGATTAATATTATAAATAAACTGGTTATTTCATTTTTCCATGAAAATGAATTTTTGGGTACTTTAGAGAAGCTGAATTTTTCGTATCTCGGCAACTATTTGAGATACTAAATTACTTATCATTTCAAAATTGTAGTACGATCAAAAATAAAAAAACTTTTATATGAAAAGTATTTTTATAAATCAACAGTATCTGAGATATTGGCAAATATATTAATACAGTTTTTTGAGCTTTAGTTGTAAAGATATACTACTTAAACTTTAACTTAATAATTCTCCAATGCCATAGAGTAATTAAATATAAGTAAGTCTTTCTAAAAGCTTAAAATATATTTCCTTAAACCTCTTAGGATAAATGTTTGTATGACAATTATCTATCTTTATTTTAGACTAAATAGTCAATATTTACAATTTATATTGATCAAAATTTATAAATGAGGAATTAATAACAATGCGATACATGAGTATTTGCAACACCTAATGAAATGTCAAACATTTTAAACGAAATTCGAAATTTTAATACGAAGTGTTGACCTTTGTGGACCCAATATTGATATTTTTCTATCGGTCAAAACATTCAAAGAGGATAAAAATTCAATAAAAATAAGTTTATAAAATTTTAAACCTGGACTTAAAAAATGTTTTTTCATAGTTATAGTGCAATTTATGCTTGGATTTGCAGTGTATTTTATTTTGTTTCATATATATTTCTAGTATTGAGTAAATATCTCCATTTTTAATTATTAGAGGGGGAAAGTCAAGTCCATGCTGAGTTCCGTACCCTTTAGTTTTACATCTATAGTGAGTGAGTCTTACACATTAGAAATTGTGACAATTGGGTAGTTACAGAACCAAGAAAATTAGAAAACAAAAAGTTGACTTCAACCAATTTTTTGGTAAATATTAGTTTTTGTTAATACACATAGACTTTTTTGAGTCTTAAGTTTTATATCGTGGGATTGTTTGTAAGGAATCGAACAAATTTAAGGACAAAGCAAATCCTAAACTTTGTCTATTTATTATTAGGGAATCCAGGTTATGTGTACCTTGTTTTTAAAATATTGTATGCATAGTTACTTAAAAATGAAATGTCTGCCTATTGCTTTTTTTTGTTACACAATCACGCCAAATCAACTGTGTTAACTGTTTTTTCAGAAATATCGCATGAGTAAATCTTGGACGTCCGCTTAACATTTATATCAATTCCAAACTTCCTCCGCCAATTTGTTTCAAAATTATTCTTATTGGATTTTCATTAGTACAACTTTTGTATGTTCCTAGATATAATCATATTAGACATTACGGCCATATAGTAAAATAAATTATAGCTATACAAGACTATTTTTAAGCCTGTCCAGAACTATAACTCATATAAATTATGGGAAGCCTGACAATATGAACCAAATATTATTCATTATACTATACATACTATATTATGTTTATTTGTTTGTATAAATGTGAGTCTTTGTGTTTGTAAATATGTGTGTTGGTGTTATAGCACCAAAAAAAAGAGGGGTGCTAGAAATCTTAAATTACACTTATATAATATAAAAATTAATTTATTTTGTCTGTTTAACGCGTAAAGCTGCTTCAGAACATTTATACTTTTAGGAGAAATGGGCATTTAAAAAATAAGCCAAAAATCTATTGGGAAAACTCCAAATACCCATATAATTTCGAAATATTTGAAATTTCTAAGTGGAATTTGGTGAAATAGTGGATTAAAAAATTTCTTTGTTTAATATAAGAAGATACTTTCCACTGAACATGATTCGATAGCCACATGATTTGAAGCTTTACTCTTGCAATATAATAGACTGCCGATGACAGGGGAATCGGGACTCAAAATCCACTCAGTGGTTTTTTTCTAAGTGGTTTTACACTCTACCTCCATGAAAATGTGGGATAATATCCTACAAATAATTCTACCGTTGTTATTGTTAGTTCACTAGCGTGATTGGTACATATTATGCAAATAAATGACTGGTGATGAAGAAAGGAGAAAGGGGTCTCTAACTGTATTTGTGTATTGTGTTTTAGTCAGCCTACCTTTTACGTTTTGTAACACAATTTAATACAATAAGAGATTATTATTTGTATATAATTTAAAATTAAGCTACTTTTTCCTGTGATTAGTTTTTTATATACCATAAAATAACAAAGCTACTTTATTGACTCCCCGCGTGAGTAACGGGTACACAAGCTAGATTTTAATGTGCGTTCCACTTATGTCGCGTTTTCTCATTTCCTCCTGGGTATTATAAATAATAGAAACATGAAAATAATTCAATTTTAAAATAGTTGTATGTCCATTTGTTTATTTTCAGTAAACTCAAAAAGTATTCATTGTATAGAGACGGGACTTCCTCTGTAGTATTGTTTTTTTTTAAAGAGAATCAGATTAGGTTATTACCTTAACGCTAGCTCATCAGCAAGCGAAATAGTGTCTAAGAATCTGGGCTTAAATGTTCATCACGGCTGGTATTATTATTATTATTATTAGCACCGCGTCTTACTACCCGTTCGGGTTATACGCACTTACGCTAATGTGTAATGGTAGGGTGATTGTGAGATGAAATGAAGGACCTACAGTTTAACGTGGAATCCGAACCACGGTGGAGACCTGGCATTCCCCACATTCACAAGATATCTTGTCAGAGGTGAAGGAAGGGTTTGGTAATCAGATAAATTTGTGCCGGGACCGAGGATTGAACCCCGGCCGCCAGCACAGAAGTCTGACACCATTACCCCTAGACCACCAGGTCATCACGGCTGGTATTGCGGGTACATAAGGGGGCATGTTATATGCCCTGAGGTGTGGAGGGGTTAGGCATGGGGGTGAGTCCATGTTGCTTCTTTATAATCAGTAGGCACATAAAACACTACTCTTGAATGAATCAAATAGCCAAAACTATTATTATGCTTTTAGTGAGGATTACTCCATATAGATATCTTATTCTGAAAATTGAAAAACGACACTTGGACACAGGAATCGAACTTGGGACCTTTGGCTTAGTACGCCAATTCTCTAACCACTGAGTTATCCAGGCGTCATTTTTCAATTTTCAGAATATGAGTGAAGAATGATCTTGGGTACGGGAAGATTCCTGGATAACTCAGTGGGTAGAGCATTGGCGTACTAATCCAAAGGTATCAGGTTCGATTCACGTCTACAAGTGTCATTTTTCAATTTTCAGAACTACTCTTGAAGTTTAGTTCTTTTCTATAATTTGAAGTTGTCGAATCTGTTGATGCATTGTTTAATGTGAGTGAAGTTGCAGTCAGATTCCAGATTAAAAACACACAAATATATTTGATTGATAAATTGTTTCACTTTTTAATGCTAAGATATTAAATATTTTCGAAATTATTGACTATAATAATTATTCCATAAAAGTAAAAGCTATGGTTTTATGATATTGAGGGATACTTAGATTTTAAAGAAAGTTAAGATTACTAACAGCATCATTTATTTATTTAATTACATTTTCATGTAAATACAGTACATCCCTTTGTGGCCAAAGATGAATAGATTTGACTATTTTATTGGTAGTGATGAAATCTATCAAAAGTGATAGCAACAATTAATACTACCTTATGTAAGACTACGTTTAAATATTCTTAGCTACTTTTCTAACTATCTTGTTATGCTCTTCTTATGAAATCTTAATTGTATCTACCTCCAATTTTAAAATAATGGTTTGAATAATTCTACAACCTTTATAAAAGGTAAAGAGAGAGTTGGGGAGCTTAAAAAAGTATGGGAACACTTTGGTCATTGAGACGAATTATTTCATTTTCCGTCTTTAATTTAAAAATATCCATCATTTAGATAAAAATTGAATTATGTACAAAACTGGAAGATGAACCATAAGTTTTCAGTAAATATATTTCCACCATAGAGATTATATTTATAATCGATCAACTGTGGAAACTAATTTTAATATAGACTACCCATTGTTATAAATTCTAAGTCCTTAGCTGTACACAACACAGGGTTTTAAGATAACACTTATCTTAATAACAATGTCAACTGCTTTGTTGTGGAAATAGTATAACGTGTCAAACTCGTTTTATCTGGATTACCAATGAAAGTAATTTCATAGTTGGAGCTCCCGCCGGGCATTTTAGGGTGTTTTTACAACATTATTTGCTCTGCTTACCTAACCCAATGTTGCTACTCTAATAGAAAAGTTTGATAGTATTATTAATGAAAGGCGTGTGCGTGATATTTTAACACTATGTTTGCCATTATGCTAGGTATGATTTATTTACCCTTAGCTAAGTTGGTAGAAATATATAGAAACTTACACTCGGGACCTTTTAATGTGCTAATTAACACTTTTTCAACAATCGGAATCTTATCCTTAGAAATAATAATACAGTAACGGTAAATTTTGATAAATACAATAATTTAGAATAAAAAAAGAGTTTAACAATCCATAAAATATATTTAAAAAACAGAATAAGTTATATTAGATTAAATTGAAATAAAATGTACACAACAATTAAAACATTATGTGTGTTATTATTATTATTTTTATTATTATTATTATTATTCAATGTTTCTTCATCACAGATCTACTTATGGACGTCCTTTTATTTCCCGATCTATATATCTAATCTTATAATTAAGAGAAAATAAAATTTAATACATTAGGTATGTGGTTAAAAAAATAACTATATAATAATTTAATTAGGTTATTTAAAAAATATGGCAAGAGAGTTAAGAATGAATAATATTGTTTAAATTTTGAAAAAAAAATAGTATTTTTGAACAAAATGGTATTAATGTTTCAAATACATATTAATAAATACAATGGAATGGATAAAATATCTGGACTTAATTGGCCTATATATTTTCTAAAAGTATAAATTAAGTAATTTATGGCTGTGATAATCAGTGTAAAATTAGATACATAATTTTGGTTAATTTCACCAAGGAAAATATACATACAAAATATAAAGAATTGTTTTTATCTCATAAATTCACAGTAATCCACAACTTATTCAAATTGTCATCACTAGATCTTAAGTATTCTATTTATTCATTTAAATACTACTTTTAAACAATATTTGTGATTTAAATAATTTTGTTGAGGAAGCACATACATTTTGCTCTCACATTTTATGACGCAGAAATAAGAAGCCAAAATTTTATTTTTTAAACGTACCAAGTCTCTTATTCTAAAAAAACTAAAAGAATATTTCTTTAATTTCCAAGGAGGATACACAGGTAGCATAAGAATGGTAAAAAAGGCTACCGATAGCGATAGATATAACCTGAATTAAACGTACTGATAAATCTGAAAAGCTTTGAAAATAAATATGAAAAGATAATTTCTTAAAGTTAAAATCTTAATAAACTCTAAATGTAAAAATTGAAACTCACGCTATTACCGAAGGTAAATATATTTTATTTTACCAAAAGCCTCTTTGGTACAAGTATATCAACTTCCTCTTGTTTATTGCTAAAATAACTGCCCGGGGTAGTGTCAGGGTATTTGTTGTTGAAAGAATGATTAGGCGAGTTGTAAATAAAGATTGCTGCATTGTGAAAGTACTATGATGCTCGAATAAAGATAAGTTTACAATAAATTTGATTATAACGTTTATTGTTTTAGTTTAAAAAAATGTTAAAAATATTTAATCAGTCTCATCGTGGTTGGAATTGAAATAATAATATAATAACCTGCCTCAGTGGCGTAGTTAGCTAACGAGTTAGTTTCATGTTGATCTAGACCACCAAGGACGGGGAAATAAAGGTTCGAATCTCGCTCGGCTAAACTGGGAGCTTTTTCCCTAATTACTTTCCCACTATCCCTCCGCGAAAATGCAGGATAATTAATCTATATTAAACCTTTTCAATTCCTAACCCATTAACGTAATTATTAATTATGCATATAAACCAAAGGGATAGTAGTACACCGTGCTAAGTATTATTATTATTATTATTATTATTATTATTATTATTATTATTATAATAATAAAATATAATAATAATAATAATAATAATAATAAATACCTCACGAACTGAAATGTGGCATGCAACAAAGTGCGCTTACGTAAAAACAAAAGTATTAGCAGTAAATTAACTAAAATAGTTTTTTTTTTCATAAATTAATAATAGCGGGGATGACAAATATCATTCTTCTATACATTTCCTGTAAACCTATTATCTTCCTTATACCTACCCCATTATAGTAAATAGGAAAATATACTTATTAAAAAAAATTGGGTAATTAACGTGCACTTTCTGAACTGACAGATCTTATCAGTAAACAACTTATAAACGAATCTAGAACAGACACAATACCAAGCCATAGGCCGTTAATTCATCACTTTGAAAGCGCAAGACCACCTTTCACCAATGCTAAGTTTTCTGGCCATTCCAGGAATCCAACCCGGGACCCTTAACTCAGTAAACATAAACTCTACCTACTGAGTTAATAAACGATAGATTGTCAGGGTATTAATACATAGACCATAAAAAGACAAACGAGAGTAGCCATTAGTAGTAGAGATATATATTTTTTCGAAAATTTTAGTTTGGGCCTCGATGAGTAATACTTTTTTTAGTGTTTCACAGAATTACAATTTTACCAACCCCTGTTATAATATTAGGGTGTGTTTTCGAATTATAAGAGAGTGCCATAAGAGAGAACGAGTGTAAAAGAGAATAAAACAGAATCATCGCGAGTATAAATTAGTGAAGCAAAGCAGTTAGAGTTCTGAAATTCATAAGCTTTTAGACAACGGTCTAATTTTAAACGCAAACGAAAGCAAACATTAAAGAAAGGGAGACGAGAACATAAAAAGCGGGAAATAGTAGGGAGAGAAAATAGTATGATATATACAATGTAAATAGAACGTGTGGAATAGGGGAAATAAGAGGGACAAGCAGAGGGTAATTGTGAAAGAGGCCAGTAAAAAGACTATAAAGATAAACAAGAGAAAGGAAATTCTAAATGTGTTAAATAGTAAGAAAAATATGGAAATAGAAAATGAAAAGAATGAAAGTAAAGTAAATAATACAGCACAATATAACCTGAAGTAAAAATACCTTACAAATGAGGATATATATTTTTGATTAATCTATTGTATAGTTTCTATTAATAAAATGAAAGTTTATGTCTGTAATGAGCGTTTCACATTGTGAGATACCTACATCACGCAGCGGTATGATATTTAAATACCCCGTGAACGAACATGTGCACATCAAAGGTAGAATTCTGAAACTTGGATTAGAAATTTTTAATTAATCAAAAACATACAAAAATATTTAGGCCACTTTACTACTAATGTTAGTGAAAATTTGTAATGTAGTTTTATGGCCATGAAAATTTGGTTTCCATAGAGAATAAACAATAAGAGTCGATATCTAAAAGAAATTCTATATCGTGTTGCCATGATTATGTTAATGATTAAATGTTGTGTTGTATTTATAATACACAGCCTTTATGTACTAATTTGTTTGTTACCTTTAAACCTTTCTACACTTTTTACACTCCACCCTCTTTTACCCTTTACCCTTATTACATTTTACCATTTATACCATACATACTTAATACCTTACACCTATTTTAGAACTTTTTACAAATTTGAAATTGTTTACTCTTTTTGCACTAAAATATTTCTCCGAGCTCAAACAGGTAATTAATGTGAAATTGGGTGGAAAGGGTAAAAAGGGCAAAAAGACCATAAATGTATTAATATATCTAATCAAAAAGGGCAAAAAGATCAAAATGTAAATAAGTTACCAAAATGTCAAAAATTTAAAAATAGGCAAAAAAAGACAAAAGAGTTTAAAAATGTTAAGAAGAGGTTGGGAGTAAGTCATAAAAAAGATATAGAGGTTGAATGGGTTAGAGACACGAAAATGGTAAAAAGATTAAAATGCCAAAAATAGGTCAAAATAAGGGGGATAGATTAAACAGGATGGAAAGCATAAACTGGATAGAAAGAGTTAAGATGGGATAGACGGTTTGAAATATAAAATGTGCAGGGTAAAAAGGGTTAAAGGTTAAAATAGTATTAGGTAAAATATGTAAATGTAAAATTGTTATATGTGAATTTAATCAAAAAAAGAAATCAAATCAAAAAGGTGAAAAAGTAAATCATCTTAAAAAGTATATCATTAAAAATAAAACGTTATGAAAGTTTAAAAGACTTAAAAACAAGTAAGAGGGAGAGGAAAAAAGTATTAGATATAGAAAGGTGTAATTAACACAAGCGCGTTGGAAAGGGTAAAGAGAGTAAAATTATAAAATTGTAGATATGGCAATAAGGAAAAAAGGACACAAAGATTATTAATTTGGTAAGGGGGAAAAAAAGTCAAAAGGAAAATATAATAAATTAGTCAAAAATTACAATATTATCTAAAAATGACACAAAATGTCAAAGATAGCAGAATTGAGCAAACATAGTAAAAATGGACAAAAGCAAATCATAAAATAATTGGTACAGAACTCAACACGGACTTTCTCACTCTTTTGTTTAAAATTGGAGATATTTATTCATAAGTAGTCAAATATGTTAAACGAAATAATATATACTAGCAAACCCGAACATTAACTACACTATATTTATGTAAATATTTTTTAAATCCCAATTTTAAATTAAATAATTTTATTTTTAATGAATTTATGTCCTAATTTGTATATTTGGACCAACAATAAAGGTCGCTATTGAGTCCACAAAGGTCAACACTTCGTATTAAAATATCAACTTTTGGTTAACATTTTCAACATTTTATTAGAGGTTGAACATCTTCAGGTCATCGCATTGCTATTAAATTCCTCGTTTATAAATTTTGACCAATAAAAAATGTAAATACTGAATATTGAGTCTAAAATGGAGATAGATCATTGTTGTACAAACATTTCTCCTATGATTTTTAAGGAAAAATATTTTTTTGAGAGAGAATTACTTATATTTAATTACTCTACAGCATTGGAGAACAATTGCTTAAAATTTATGCAGCATCTCATTACAACTTAATCTCACGTGATTGTATTAATATATTTGCCAATATCTCAGAAATTGTTGGTTTTATATGAAGTTTATATAATATATTATAGTTTTTATGTTTAATAGTACTACAATTTGGCACTGAAAAGTTATTTATTATCTCAAATAGTTGCGGAGATACGAAAATTTCAGCTTTTGTAAAGTACCCTAAAAGTCATTTTCATTGAAAAATGAAAATATCCAGTTTATTTATAATCTTAATCAACACCTAGATAAAAGAATAAGTCAAAATCGAAAGAGTCAATTTTGAGAAAATTGGTTTTTTCTCTTTTAGCCCTTTATTAAACTACCCCTTATTCTAAGTTTAAGCAGATACACGAAAGATGGCATTGCAAAGAACACTTTTAAAGGCACGGGAGGTCATGAGACTTCAACATCCATCAACATTTCAGGTTAGATTTTTTTTACGGTCGCGATACTTGACCGTGAGCTTTTGTATTCTAAAAGTTAACATTTATATATATATATATATATATATATATATATATATATATATATATAATACTTTTAGTTTGAAATTTTTTTGTTTTATAAAAATATATTTCAATTCAAATATTTATATTTGACATATACCTGAGTAATTTCATATTCATATAGTTTCAGAGATGTGACAAAAATCAAAACTTAAGCATCTGATCTGAACCCTTAAAGTCATTTTGCCGAAAATATGAGAGCAGCCATTTGTTTATAATATTGATCAATCTTAGAAATGAAATTTAACAAAATTCTCTAGAGTCGATTTGAAGGACAACGATCTTTTCTCCTATCACCCTTCAGTAAACTGTCCTTAATTTTAGGGTTAGATATCCAATTCCAAAAATCGCTCGTGGCAGCCCTATTGAAACTCTAGATTCAAAGTTTTAGTCTGATTGGTAAAATAGTTTAGGCTCTACTCCGCGGTACAGATAGACGGACAGACAGTCAGACAAACAGAAATTGGAAAACAACTCTTTCGGATTCGGGGAGGGCCATGAAAAATTTAAGTTCATCAAATTATGAGTTCGATTTTTTTGAAGATAGAAATACTTTCTCACCTGTAAGATAGCTAGAAAGTTAAAAGGTTTAAATGTTAAATAGGGTAAAAGAAATTAAAATTGTTGATATATTAAAAAAAATTGTAGAATAAAAGAAATAGCTAAAATTAAAGTAATAAAATCGTTAACGGGTTGAAAGCTTATGGATATAAAAATGGTAAATATAAAAAAAAATGTGTAAAAAGTAATTTCTTTGGGAAAATGTTAAAAATGTCAAAAGGTGTAAAAAGTACAAAAGTGGTAAAAAGAATTTTATATATATAGTAGAAAAGTAGCTTGATAATAATGTGGCTGCGTCATGAAAAATTACTGGGTAAAAATTAACTTTAATCGAGCATGAATTGAATGTAAAAATAAATATTAATAAAATAAAAATTTCTTGAAATAATTAAAAACCTCGTAGATGCTTGAGCGAAATTGTTTGTGGATCTGCGATGGTGATAAACTTAAAATTAGATGCATGTAGAATTATCAGGTGAAAAAGCTGTGGGAGGAAAGAAAAATAATTTAATTGAATTATTTCTGTAAAGAGTGAAACAAAACTAGGAGGTTGCGGAAAAAAAATTAATGAAAATAAAATGTTAAAGGAAAGTACAGAAGCAAATGAGTTTAACAGGATAATGAATGTAGATCGATTTTGAAGAAAATAAAGGTGGTTCTATAAGTGGTTAAAGTAATAGAAACAAGGAGATTAAGGAAATATCTATAGCAATCAGATTGAACGTGATGAGTTATTTGATATAAAAAAATTAATAGTATGAAACTCCACATGGACTTTCTCGTGCTATTGTTTAGAAATGGATATATCTAAACAAAACTCGTAATATATGTGAAACAAAATAACACACTATCAAACCCAAGCATAAATAGCACTTTACTTACGTTAAACATTATTTGAGTGCCAGTTTTAAATTTTATAATTTTATTTTTAAAGAATTATGTCCTCGTTTGTATGGTTGGAACAATAAAAAAGATGGTTATTGTGTCGAAAATTGCCAACACTTTGTATTGAAATTTTAACTACCGTTTAACATTTTAACATTTCATAAGGTGTTGCACATCTTCAGGTCATCGCATTGATATTAAATTTCTCATTTATGAATTTTGACCAATACAAAATATACTTAGTGACTTGAGTCTAAAATGAAGAAGATATATCATTGTTGTACACACATTTATTTTAAGAGTTTAAAGGAAAAATAAAACAAACTTTATGAGAGACTTACTTGTATTTTAATACTCTGTGGCATTAGATAATTATTTCATCAAATCTTAAGTAATATCTCTCCACAAATAAAGCTCACAAAATTGTATTAATATATTACCAATATATCAGAAAATTTTAATTTTATAATAACTATTTAAAGTAATTTATTTTTAATTTTTAATAGTACTAGAATTTTGAAATGATAAGTTATTTTGTTATATCAAATATTTGTGGAGATACGGAAATTTCCTCTTCTGTAGAGTAGCCTAAAAGTAATTTTCAATCTATTTATAATCTTAATCAACTTCTAGATACGAATTTTATTCAAAATCAATAGAGCCGAGGTTGATAAAATTTATTTTTCTCTTTTCGTTTTTTACCAAACTACTCTTAATTTTAGGGTTAAATATCCAAAATATTAAGCCATTTAAGACGTGGCGAAATGTTGTAGATAAATATACAAAAAATAGAAACATTAAGAAAACTAAGAATAAAAAACATATATGTCTCTGTGTTTGGCGGTATTAGAGGCGAAGGGAGTATGCAAGGATTTCTGTCACTAATCTACCAACCCTTGTGGCTCAGAAAACGATTTGAACAGGCCCACTAGGCACAGCCTACGGGCGGTGACTTTAGAAGACGGCATATTTTGGATGATATTATTTTTATTTGTATTATAAAATTGTGTTTTTTTTTATAATTACGTTTAAAATTTATCTACTAACATTATCAAAATAGTTCAAGTTAATGATAGAACGACCATCTTTATTTATAAACAACTGTACTTTGCAATCGCTTTGCAACTGACGTCAATCTCCAGTTCTTCAAAATGTTAACTCAAGCTATTGTAAGGCATGCACACATACCTGATTATCTTCCATATAAATAATTTCTCGAATACCCACTTCCGCTCCCCCTACCCCTCCAACATCTCTTTACTATAAAACTTCATAAAGCCATTCACAGAAAAAAATTATGGGGGAGCGGGGTCCACATTATAATTGTTCCAGGTGACCTGGTGGTCTAGGGGTAAGGTGTCAGACTTCTATGCTGGCGGCCGGGGTTCAATCCTCGGTCCCGGCAAAGATTTATCTGTTTACCAAACCCTTCCATCACCTCTGACAAGACTTCTTGTGAATGTGGGGAATTCCAGGCCTCCACCGTGGTTCGGATTCCACGTTAAACTGTAGGTCCTTCATTTCATCTCACAATCACCCTACCATTACACATTAGCGTAAGTGCGTATAACCCGAACGGGTATTAAGACGCGGTGCTAATATAATAATAATAATAATAATAATAATAATAATAATAATAATAATTGTTCCTAAGGTCGCAACCATTTAAAATCCCCCACTATCTGGGATTACTTGTCAGGATGGCTTAGTGGGATGTGCTAGGTTGTGGCAAATATCTCTGAAGTTCATGTTTATCCTATTTATTGAAATAGGGTGGTTACTAAAAGGATGTATTATTGGGAAGTAAGACTTAGAACTATCTATAAAGTGTTTTAAAAAGGGCCCTCGTTCGGTCACTGTCTCAGTTCTGCGCTCTGACCTATACTAATTGCTATAACTTATAACTTTGGTAAGTCTAGAACACACGATTGCTAGACTATGCGTGGTTGTTATATTATTTAGACCTTAAAGATAGTTTGTGGGACTCCCACCTCTGTACTGAACAGGAACTCAAGCTGTTGGACACTTTCCTCAAAGCTACTGTAACTCGGCAGTTGATTATTTTAATCATTTCGAAAGTAGACCCTTAACACAATTGGTGTCCTTCCCGGCTCCCTTCTTGAAAAGTTCTAAAACTAACTGTTATATACCACCAAATGACCGGTGTTTTCCACTGATTTAATGTTTACGTTAATACACTGAATTTTTCTAGTTGGTAAAACAATCTCTTTTTGAAAAACATTTTAATAGTTATTAAGGAACGATTTAGATTATTAGTAGTAGAATTCAATTTTTTGTAAAGTTGACAACTGTGTCAATTTAGCATGAAATAACATGGATATATATGATGGAATATAGCAATAATATAGGGGGTGACCTGGTGGTCTAGGGGTAAGGTGTCAGACTTCTATGCTGGCGGCCAGGGTTCAATCCTCGGTCCCGGCAAAGATTAATCTGATTACCAAACCCTTCATTCTCCTCTGACAAGACATCTTGTGAATGTGGGGAATATCAGGCCTCCACCGTGGTTCGGATTCCACGTTAAACTGTAGGTCCTTCATTTCATCTCACAATCACCCTACCATTACACATTAGCGTAAGTGCGTAAAACCCGAATGGGTAGTAAGACGCAGTGCTAATAATAATAATAATAATATAGGAATTATAATTTGAATTAATGAAAAAGTTTGGCAATAATAATTACAAGTTTTAATATCTTATGATGGCAGTATTATACAATAATATAAGTTTTAAAAAACATCTAAAAAGTTTTAAACGTATTAAATATTAAAAATTCTAAACTTTTGATTCAAATTACTTTCAAACAGTGATTTGACATCATGATCAAGACATGTATATATTGTCTTGTGTGGAATTGGGAATAAACCACAGTTATTTATAAATACAGAGTTTTATAAAGAAATTGTAGGTGACCTGGTGGTCTAGGGGTAAGGTGTCAGACTTCTATGCTGGCGGCCGGGTTCGATCCTCGGTCCCGGCAAAGATTTATCTGATTACCAAACCCTTCCTTCACCTCTGACAAGACATCTTGTGAATGTGGGGAATGCCAGGCCTCCACACGTGGTTCGGATTCCACGTTAAACTGTACGTCCTCCATTTCATCTCACAATCACCCTACCATTACACATTAGCGTAAGTGCGTATAACCCGAATGGGTAGTAAGACGCGCTGCTAATAATAATAATAATATAAAGAAATTATAAAAGTTAATGTAAATATTAAATCAATTTTTTAACTTTAGTCTCTTGTTCCTTTGATTGCTGCAATCTCTTCAAAGTATTAAGCTTCTACATGTTTCTTATTCAGCACCAGCATCATCATCAGGTCAGAGTTAAAAGATGTGTGGTTGAGTGTTCCAAGTTGTTTGAGAGTTCAGAATTTTTAATTTTTAATGTTTGTTAAAACTTAAATTATTGTATTATACTTTCATCAAAAGATATTATAATTTGTAAATAATAATATTACCAAACTTTTTCATTAATTTAAAATTATAATGCCTATATTATTGTTATATTGCAACATATATATCCATGTTTTTTCATGCTAAATTGATACAGTTGTCAACTTTACCAAAAATTCAATTCTACTTCTAATAAAACAATTTCTTTTTTAAAAGCATGACTTGATGCAGGTGCACAACTGCTAATGTAAAACAATTGACAGTAAAGATTGCATAGGCTTACGTAATCTTTGAGTAAATTTGATTACTAAAATCTTCAAGCCATGAAACTTAGTATGTATGGAGAGAATTTGTGACGATGGATTAATTATAGAGTTTTTAAAAACTATTTGAAATATTTCTTGCCTACCACGTAAGGGATCAGAGTGATCAGGTATGTATTCTGAATTTTTAACTTTTAATCATGTACTTATTTTAATTTATTATATTTTATTTGTTTTCATTTACATATTAATTTATCAAATTTTTTTACTGTTGGGCCAAAATTCCTTTTTTTGTAGTTAATTGTTTTCTTTTGTTTCTTTCGTAATCAAAGTCTTGATTATTTTGCGTGTTTTCAATCAATTTGAGTGAAAGCGCACCACAATACCATAAAAAAGAACTCGCAGCTAACACTGTGGTGTGTGAACGAACCACGAACACCAGTCATGTTGTTTTTGTTGTTTTCAATACTGCGTCTTACAACTCATTCAATTTATGCGTTTATGTACTAATTACGACAATACGTTAGGTTGAGGATGGTTGAATTTAGAGGATGTGTACTGGCACTTGCTTGGAGGGTGATTGGAAAACAATTTAGGACGACCAATTTAAGTATTCGCTACTGGGATTCATGCCCCAATCTCTCCATATCGGCAGTTCAGTCCAATGTGAATGTGATGCCTTAGACAATTCAGCCGACTTCGTGGGCATATTCTTATTCAAACTCAAAATATTCATAATTATACATACCATGTACATATTTTGTTTATGACGTTACCTCTACAATAAGTTAATCTAAGGGATTGTTGTAAAAAGTACTGTATGCACATGAGTTTGATAAGCATAGTTTTTAATACTAAATGTAAAATTAATCGTATATCACGATTATACAAATTATCCTGTTGTGGACGTCCATGATTAAGACTCCATACTCCTTATTTACGGTGATCAAATGCGATGTTATTCTAACACCAAAGCTCATTTTTTCACCTTGGTGAGAGTTAAGTAATAAAAATGCTCCTTTTAAACAAAATAATGTTTAGAAAATCTTCACCTTTAGTTTTAAACCCTCTTACATTTAAATATTTGCTACACATTTAAAATGGTTAGTCTAGCTCGAATAGAAATAGATATTATAAATATTTAACCTATTTATGATTTCCCATTTATATATATGTACAGGTATTGTGTGTGTGTGTGTGTATGCCATCCAATGATTGGCTTATGAATAATTTTCAAATATAATACTTATTATAAATAGCCATGTGATCAAGTCATAAATATTTGATGTATTGAAGGTATTAATATAAATTGAAGGCTAACATATTAAATATAGCTAATAACCTGCATCGGAAACAAGAGTGCCATCGATATATTGAAAAAAATAATAACATAGGCCTTTAAATGATCTGAATTCAAAATAAATGATAGGTGTATTTGATAATAGAATAGTTTCTAAATATTATATAGTCCAGTAAATTATATTCTTATTCTTTGCTGTTAGTAAATTTAAACTCGGTAACTTTACAAAACAAATACAGTCACAGCTCTTGGACTCAACCAGTTTTTTCCTTTGTTTTTAAAAGAGGTACTTCTCACTTTGTTATAAAAAGGGGGAAGGAAAGAACGACAGAAAACAAAAAGGCTGCATGGGGAGTTATTCTTAGTTGCCAAACGTCTTGGTAAGCTTAGCCAGGCATTTCTTACCTTTTAAACATTGCGTAAGTTTTTTTTTTTTTAGATTTTCTTTCTAGAGAAAACGGATGTTTGAATATATTCTTATATAAAATGTAATGTAAAATAAAATATCAGTAATGCCTTTCTTGTGTGTTAGTGAAATATTCAACGATTGCTATACCATCACAGCTATTGTTGTAAGTAGTTAAATATTAAATATGTTGTATAATAAACAAGAATAAAATAAAAATATACTACAATTTTTATATTATATTTATTTTATATTTATACAAAAATAAATAAACTAAACAACACGCTGATTAAATTTATGGATCAACCTATTACATAATTATAGTAAATTTATAAAAGCTTAAACTTGGGTTGTCATTATAAAAGTTTAATGAACATGTGGATTCGTTAAATTTTAATGTTATAAGAAAGTAATATTAATTTGGATTAGTTTAATAGATAGGCCCTATAAGTTATTGTCATTCAAAATATTTATTGAATTTTGGTAGGCCTAATGACGGTTTGAACTTTATCTTAAATATATTGTTTTTAAGATTTTTAGTAGATAAAATTGAAAATAGAGAAACGTTTTTAGTCTTTATCGATCTCATTTGATATAGAGATGTTAAATCAACTATTCTAAATGAATTTACTAAATTCATTGCAACTTGTAAATGAATAAAGGAACTAATGTGGAATGTCTGTGATAATTTAAACATTTTGAAATGAAGTATAATTTATCTAAAAGGCTATAAAAATAATCCGAAAATCATAGCTGCATTTAAGAACATCTATTATTAGGCACTAACACCAACCTCCTTTGTAAAAATACATTTTAGATCATAAATATTACAATTTTCTTTTTGTAAATGTTTAGAAGTGTGATCTGTAAAATATTTAGAAAATCATAGATAGCATGAACGTAATTAACATTTGTATTACAATTCTATGACACATCGTGATCTTGTCGGGAGAGTGCGATATATCACTCACTATCCGTGCATTAACTCAATTTAACAAAAGTATGCAATCAACCTAGAAAAGGAGTATACCTAAAGTGGGGGATTTCTTGACAGGGCTGTCTGAAATAAGTGACAATATATAAGACATTAATTAATGCCAATTTTATTGAAGTAACTTATAAAAATGAAGTAAGATATCTAAGTTTATTAATGGCTGTAAGCTCATTTAAAATATATGTTTGGTGGACTCAAATCCCACCAATACCTGATGATGAATGAGCATTATAAGCGTGTTAAGCCCCAAATTTAATCTAACTAGCTTTCTGGTCTTACGTAGCCTAAAACTTAAAAGTTTGTGGCCGCCATAACATAAACACGTCATGCAACCTTATTCTGAAACACCGATATTCAATTCCGCTCCTGCAACCAAATATACCCAAATTCAAGAGGAATTCAAAAATAGTGTGAATAAATGCAATTAGTGCAATAATTATTCAATTTGTAATCTGTTATTGTCTCGTCACCTGTCTTGAAATACTAACTGAGATTACAAAAATTATTTATTGATACCTTTTTTTATTTGAAAACTAGCTCACCTGACAGACGTCGTTCTGTCAAAAGCTATTGGACTGTGGCAGCCCACAAATTTATCTTTTCTGGTCAAATTCTGGTGATGGCGTCGCTTATAAAGTGCACATGTCGTGACTACATCTTTAGTTTTCAGTAATGGTCACCAGAACAGATAAGTTTGTGCTACTATACAGTCACAAATGTGTAATTTAAACAAAAAATTGAATATAAACGTATTTTAGAGTAATCACTTTATTTATTTACCATCAAATAATTACCGTGGAATAAAAAATAAATTGCATAATGTTAATATACTTTTCTACGTATATTTAATGTCATAATCCTAAACAACAACTACTTAAAAAAATTCAGTCTTCTATTTCGTACACTGCAATACTGCAATACGGTGATATTTTCATTGTAATGCTTTATGGTGCACGATATTCTTTGTTTGATTACCTGGCGCGTAAACAAACAAAGCTGATGGTTTCCAACATGGGAACAGGCAACATACAATTGGCCATGAGAGAAACATGGGTTTTCAAGATTAATGCCGCAAAAATTCAATGACTACCCCTGGGATTTATTTATGGTCATAGCGAAAGCAAGCCGCACTGGAAACTGCAGTCGTTTAAATTCAAATGGCATGTCATTCGGAATCATTGGGATGCGTGGTATCAAAACGTCTTCTCCTTTATACTTTCCCTTTACAATGGTTGCTTCGATCACGTTATTCAGTAATTTTTTCACCCTAGACCTGTGCCGTTACAAAGACGTGGTTGGTTGATATTTCACAACATTAAGATCACCGATCCGACCTTTAATTGAAGATTGTGATGCGGCAATCCTGGCAAATCCAGCGAGTTCAAAAATTCAGGTGGATAGTTGTGGACATCATCTTGGTTAGTAGCGAAATCAACTGATTTGTATGTCCTCAATTCACCGGCAATTTCATTTTGAATTTTGAAATTTAATTCATTTACATCCATGTGTTTGGGAGCCAATATAGCTCGTTTGCTCAACCCAATATGATCTCTGTAATTTTGAGCAAAGTTTGGGAACACCTTTTGAATAAGTTCGGTTTTTGAATCAGTAAACTGACAAAAATTGTCAGGAAAGGTAACGCAGCCAGTGAAAGAGTCTAAAGCGAAGTTGCCATTACCTATGTCAATGAGTTGTTTTGAAAATTTTTCTCCAGATTGATCATTTTGCAACTCGACACGCATATTCTTGCTTAAATTTAGTATTTTTACGTGTTTTCACAAAACGGAGGACTTTAAACATGCATTAAGTTCATCAGCTGGCGTTGACCGTGGAATCACTGGCCTAAATGCCTTCACACTTTTCCCCACAAGTTAATACCAGTTTATTACCTCTTAATGTTTTATCCTCATTTTTAACCCATTATCATAACTAAAATACGGGTAGTTAAAGTGTTAGAAAAAGAGATAGGAAAATCAGTGTGAGCGTATAACACGAATGGTTAGTGAGACGAAGTGCTAAAAAAAAAAAAGACAGAAAAAATAGAGTTATAAATCACATGTGAAACACCTTTTATACTCCATACAGCCAAGATTAAAGCTTCAACTTATATTTCTATAAAATTAAAATGGTATAATAATTCGTTACATAACCTTTACTAACTAAAACTGGTCCGTTTGTTAAGTGCAAATAATTTTACTTTTGGTATAGGAAAGTGAGAACACTAACGACACATACCTTGTATTTTAAGGTTTTCTCGTTTAACCAAAGACATTCCTCCCATTCTACTAAAGACTAACTCAACCAACGTGTAGCGAGTTAGAGGACACGTGACAAGGCTTTCAAGCACAACTTCCACACGTGACGTGAATGCTAAGGCCATGTCACCGGTGCACTCAACATTCAACATACTACCTGGCTTTCGCACCTTGACTTTCAGGTGTGTGTTTTTTATTATGTATGCATTTTGAAAGTATTATTTCTTGTACATGATTTTAATATGAGTTGGCTTATTACTATAGCTTCTGGTACCTTAACGTTATATAATTACTAACTACCCGCTTACGTATATAATTTTATTTATTACAATATGAAAACTAAATTTTAAGCCCTATTGAGATTTAAGCCAAAGTTTCTCGGATTTAAAACAAAGACCTTAGAAAAATTTAACGTAAATTAAACCACTGTGACCTGGATCTATGGGCACACTATCAAAGGCTTCAGTCTAATCTGGTTTGGTTTGATGATAGTGTTTTGTAATCGAATACCTACCGGAGGTTCTAGGGTGGTGAGTAAGGTAGTGACGCACATGTTATTTTATTATAAAGTTTGTTATTTGTATTTGTTTCCAGTACACGTCTCATACATAGTATATTTTGCTGAAAAAACTCGAGCAACTGTTTGAATACGTATTCTACGATCAAGTCTTTTCAAAAAACCTTTTTATTTTAACAATTTGTTGTTTTTACAAGATAATACGACTGTGTAAATAAACTCTCTCGGGTGGAGTTTTGATTTTGACACAAATGTCCCAGTATTCAGTTTTGTTTTCTCTTTGATAAAAGTTTACAGGCAAAATAACATTTTCATTTACACCTGTCATTTAATTATTATTGTAGACGGATGTATGTTCAAACTAAAATATATTGAATCCATAGTTAAACCTTGATGAGCTAGAAAATATAGACACAAAACATGTTCTTTCTATTATTTGGTTTTTGGCACCTTGTTTCACTACCGGTTAAGGATGTACGCATGTAAACTAATTACATTAATGCATCAGGGATGAGGGAGGTTAAATTCACAGGGAATGTACCCAAATTTGCGTGAAAGAAGGGGGAAGATCCATTTCTGAAAAACACCCCAGTACACTCGACAGGAGTTTGAACCCAGATCTCTCCGTCATCGGCAGTTGAGTTAATTGAAAATGTGACACCTTTATGAAAATATGACCACCGTAGTGGGCCTTTTTGCAGACAAAATTGGAAAAAATTAGCAATATTAACTTTTATTCTCTTATTTGAAATTTCCGTTTAAAAATGTCACATTAAAACATTACAATTTAACATACAGTAGGCTACATACTACATATGAAAGAAAAACTACTGCTAATATTTATATGAAAACCTTATCTAGCAACTAGAAACTAGACCTACTTTCACTGAATCACACGTCTAGATATGAGATTTTAATCCGTGACTTTTGAAAGAACACCTATGTAATAACAATAATAAAGTGGTAAAACTTATCAATCTTGAACTAATTTTATTTCTTTGTATTTTACAATAGGCCGTTTTAATGGAAATTGGAATACATTAACTCTTTTTTTTACATTCACTCATTGCTGTTTCTAGCCAATGCCTTGGCCAGTTTTTTTTTATTCAAGCAATTATATTGTCCACTACCAGATTGCTAGGACTTTCATAGCTTCCCGGACGCTAATTCATCATTTTGAAAGGGTAAACCAACATTTCATCAATGATACATTTTTCGGCCATGCCGGGAATAAAACCCAAGACCCTTCGCTCAGTGACATACACGCTACAGACTATGCTAAGTTGTCGTATTGTAGTAACCTTTATAACTTTTACATATTTATTATTCTATTAGTACACTATATAAGTATCAGGTCTTTGCTTCATTCATATATTGGAGATAAAATAGAGTAATAGTTATTTATATTAAGCTTAAAGTTGTAATCTCCCAAAATTAATGACTTGGCCTTTTTTATTTAGCACCGCGTTTTTTCTCCCTTCCAGGATACACACGCATGAGCACTGGTTATTCTAGTGTGTTAAAGATGTGGAAGAATTAAATTCACATTTTCTTGGGGAGATAGTGGGAAACCATTTAGATAAAAAAAACACTCTCAGCACACTCAATTGATATACTTGACTATGTGGCCATCGAAGCATTTATTTCTCCTTAATAACATTATTTAATGAATAACTAAAAATATACTCTGAATATTGACAAGATAAATTTTGGCTTGTTGCTTGAGATGGTTTTTAATACTAAGTTTTCTAAAACCAGATCTATCAGAACACAGCATAACATAAAACCACAACATATGTTAATATATATCCATTATATATTGTAAGGACATAATTACAGTATAATCGGGGTCTCACATGGAAGTTTTATCTTATATAAATATAAATGAGGACTGGTTAACATTTGAACAAAGTAATTACACGTTTCTTAATTTTTTTAATAAAAATACCACAAGCTGTTAAAGTAATAAATAGAGGATAAATTCTGTTATCGTACGAATACATGCAACTATATTTCTATTATTCTCCTAAAAATCAGTTCTCCTAAAAATCAGTTCACCAGTAACCCGAAAAAAATTATAGAAAAACACCCGCTTTCACGTCAGGACACAAACTTGGACTTTCGATCTAGCTCATTGCTGAATTAGTTCGGCAAACCACACAATCTGCTATTTATTAGACTAAATATTTGTATTAATAAGTAATGAGTTTTTTTTAAATATTCAAGTTTTAAAAATAATTTTCAGCTATCCACTAGATAGTAAGTATAAAAACGTATATAAAGTGATTTCATTCAATGTTTTATCTTATTTGGTAAATATAGACATTGTCATTGAACAAGTGGAGCATGGTATCTCATAACTCGGCCATTTGAAATGGTTTGTCCGGTATCCGAATGTTTTTTCACTGATTAATACCACCAAATGTGTGGACCAATTTTAATGATATTTTACAGGGACATTATTTATCCTAAGCCAAGGACGTATTTATAAGGTTTGATGATATGGTTGGTTAACCTTTTCTGTATAACTCTTGATAATTAAAGCCGAATATCAACTTAAAATAAAGAGAGATATCTCTAAAGATAAACCTTAAGACTGTAGAGTTCTTAACATTTATTAGTTTTGTTACACCTATAAAAGAGTATATATTAAAACGGGAGTATTAAAAAAAAAATTGAATAGAGTATTTTAAAATATTTATAAATAAGTACTTGGTACCAATTTGCATAAATTTGGATAAAACCTCTTACATCTAAGTTATAATTATTATTTTCCTAAACCATCTTTTTTTAGCTGCGCGTCTTAATAACCTTTTTGGTTATATGCTTATGTAATAATTATGTTAAAGGTTTTATGCATGTGTAAGGCTATATTTATAGAAAGTGTACCCACATTTCTGTGGCGGGAGAGGGTAAAATCATTTTGGAAAAACTACCGTCAGTACACCTGAACAAGATTCAACCTCTATATCCCCGTGATCGACACTCTAGTCTACTGCGAGAGTAACGTATTAGGCCACCCGGCCGCCAAAACGTGTACTTAGATACATCCAATGTTAATGTAAGTCAGACTTTATAATTATTTCCTTGAAACCCATTTTAATTTGATTTCACTTGAGCTTTGAACGCTTACATACATTATTTTATTTGTAATGTCGGTCATTCAAATCACCTCTTTAGACAAAGGCTACAATTATTGGAAGTCACTTAAGTACTTTTTAAATGACATGAAATAAAAATATTGAAATGAAGTAATTATGTTTTGTTATCAGAACTTTGTTATAAATATATATTTGAAACTAACAGAATAAGAAGCAGGTGTAAAATACATGGTAGCGCTATTTAATTGGAATCCTGTTCCTTGTAACTCCGACGTGGTATCAGAATAACAAAGGATGAACGTTAAAATGTTGTTCATAGATCGCCTAATAGGTCTGCAATTCAACAACAAGATTGTCTAAGTCTAAGTCGTAGGGAATGATCTAATGCTCCATGAAGGGGACCACGAGACTAAATTCTAACACTTGCCGACCAATTGGTTACACCGTGTGCTTTTCGGGAATCCATTCTAACGGGTTGTCGCATTTCGAGAAGGTTTTGACACAAAATAAAAGTAATATTATTCTTAATGGGGAAGTGTCTATTGACAAACTGAATAAGTGTTTTTAGAGTTCATTGCGTAATCACTAGGGGGGGCTATGTGAAAGCCTCCCGCTGACCACTGGCTTAGCTTACATATCTCGCTTAGCCGGTCCAGGGTCTATGACGTAATTCCCAATCCTCTACATGTAAGAGGTTTTATCCAAGCCTCTGGATAAGAGGATTGGTGGCACCGGGAGGCCTGTAGTAAAAGAGCTGTTCCAGGTTCCGGGATTGGTCCTGGATTATGATAGGCATCATCTGATCCTGGTGCGGAGTCGCGTTGTGAACCTACCAGGGTGTGTCCACAATGATCCTCAGACACGAGTTCTGGAATGTCTGTATCCTCCTCAATTACGTGTCCAAGCGGGACATGCATAGTCTAGGATTGGCCTGAGTAGCTGCTTGTACAGGGTCAGACCGTTCTTCATGGACAGGTCACTACGCCTATTAAACAGTGGGCCTAGACCCTCCAGCCTTTGCCTCATCTTTATCAGTATCTCAGTGCGTTGTCTACATGTCAGTTTGGTGTCCAGTGTAAGTCCGAGGTGCTAAGCAAGAGCACTGCTGTGCTCTTCTCCATGTCAATAATTGTCCTTAAGGTTGTCAGACACCCCTCCAACTGCATCAGGTGTGTCTGGAGACTCCTCTCTAACAGTTGCCCTTACCACACGTCCGTGAAGTTGCCCCCCACCCCCCTTACCCCCACACACACAATTTTAAAAATGCAAGTTTTTATGATTGCAATCATTTGTTCTTCGTTTGTTCCACATTCGTTCATGATCAAATGGGACATGAACTTGTGGCGCTTTGTTTACTCATGAGGGGCCAACTTCACGGTAGCCCCCCTAATTTTAAAAATTCATGTTTTTATTATTGCAATCGTTTGTTATTCGTTTGTTCCGGATGGTTCCCCTAAAAAAATACGCACGTTTGGTTTTGGTAGAACAACACATGACTTATTTACAATATAAGTGTGGTTTGGCATCCTTATGGCAACTCCATCCCTTCTCCCCAACCTCCCTCACAAACACACACACACACCTCACAATTAATAATTTGTTCTTGGCTCAATTTTGATTCTGTTTAGGGTTTTTCCTTTATTCTTTTTTCAAAGCCTCAAATAATTATGTTAGTAGAAGCTCGCCTTTATTATTTCAAAACTTGAACTTTTTTTTAAAGTTTGTTGTTAGTTTTGTTCGAATATTCCTAAACATGTTTATCTTATCTTGAATTGATTTGAGAAAAATGTGTTTATTTCCCGTTAATGGCTTTAAAATTAATATATATTTATCATTATGCCTAGCTCTTTTTTCCCACCTTATCTAGTTAAATAACAATATTTGAATTTGTATTTTTATAATTTTCTTTAGTTACTTCCAGATTATTGTCTATCGTATTTTATTTTGTTAGTTCTTAGATCTCTTAGAAACGCTATATAAACCAATGCCACTAGTGATGATAAATGGCCTTTTGTGTGCGCGGCACGTATACATCAAATTGGCCCGACACTTTCTCCAAATAAATTTACATTCCTACAGTCCTTTGTGCTACGTTTTTGCTCATATGGGCCCAAAGCTCAGTGTTTGTGCTATTAAACTACTCAAATTATAACGATTTAAATGTGATGGGTCAACTTGCGCACAGGGCCTCAGGAAAAGAAAGTGCCACCCTCTGTGTCTAGATTCTAGGTCTATAGTATTGACAATCTTGTATGTGATTCCCTCCCTATGAACAATACAGCAATAAAGATGCCAAGTAAGTCAGAAATACCAAAACTGGAGAAACTCTGGTCTATAACTTTGCATGTCACACAACTTCTAGTAAAACAAAAAAAGTATTTTTATAAACATCACTGCGCATTTTTAAGATTTAATATATTGGCTTCGTCTACTTGGGTGGTTATCAAATCACCAATAATTACCTTAGGGGGATCTACCCTGCCCCCCCCCTTCCCTCCTCCAGTGAGATCAGAATTAGGTTCTCATGAAGCGTTGATACCAAACCCCCCTTTTGTTTGCTACTATTACAGTAATGATATAGTAAGTGATAGCCTTGGTCACAAAGAAGCGGTTGGCAGGAAATATCATCTATTCCATTTCTAGTGCTTACAAAGAAGGAAACTCCTTAAAAATTAAAATGGTTTATTCAAATCAATTAATGTTTATAAATGGGATCCAGACTTAGATGATCAAAAATGTGATCAAAAAGTAGAGTAAAGTAAGTAAAATCCCTAAACCTCTAAAAAATGACTACAAATTTGAAAAAAAAAAAAAAAAAAATCTGAGAATCTAAATAGAATATTGAAATGAATGCATACAACTAAATCAAACACATGCTTTACGAATTGCTAAAAATAGCTATGCTATGAAATTCCATTAACAATAATTAAACTCGTGCATTCTGATAATAATAGTGGGTCACAAGTTCACGTCCCATTTGTGTAAGACCGAGTCCGTGACTAACGAAACTTTTTGAGGAACAATCCTGAACAAATGAGGAACACATGATTATGACAATAAAAAACTCAAATTTCCAAAGTGGGTCTACCGTGAAGTTAGCCCTCCAAATGTAAACATATCATTTGTGGGCCTATTAAAACGTAACAAACGAAACTTTTGATCAAACAATCCGGAACAAACTAATAACAAACTATTGCGATCATTAAAAGTTGAATTTTTACAAGTGGGGGCTACCGTGAAATTGCCCCCAACCCCAATATAAACATATCATTTGTGGCGTGTCAAAACGGAACAAATGAAACTTTTGATCGAACAATCCGGAAAAAAACGAGAAAAAACGACTGCAATCCTAAAAACCTTAATTTTAAAAGTATTTGGGAAAGGGGGGAGGGGAGTGCAACTCCACAGATGTCCTCGCCACCACTCTGCTACTAGAGCCGTGTCGTCAGTATAAAGACAAGATAGTAACACACAACACACACTTTGTTGACGCTATCAAGAACTTAATTTGGTTGTTTAACAGTGTTCCAACAGATTTACTAAGATATAGAACAATAATTAATATATTATCCCATAAAAAATGTCACCAAGGAAACTAAAATACCAAAAATAATTGTTTGAACTCTTAGCAATTGTAGTTATATTTATAGTTAGATAATGAGAAATCCTAAGAAATCTTAATTTTCAGTAATCATACTTACGTGCTCATCGCTTATATTATTATTATTAGCACCGCGTCTTACTACCCGTTCGGGTTATACGCACTTACGCTAATGTCTAATGGTAGGGTGATTGTGAGATGAAATGAAGGACCTACAGTTTAACGTGGAATCCGAACCACGGTGGTGACCTGGCATTCCACACATTCACAAGATGTCTTGTCAGAGGTGTAGGAAGGGTTTGGAAATCAGATAAATCTGTGCCGGGACCGAGGATCGAACCCCGGCCGCCAGCATAGAAGTCTGACACCGTACCCCTAGACCACCAGGTCACCCCTCATCGCTTATAGTAATTACATTTTGCATTGTACACATAGTTGAGTTATTAGTAGAGAAAAATCTTATTTAATAGTAGTTTATAGTTAATTCACATTTACCCTTTTTTTAATATTTCTTATGTTAAGTTTGGATTGTTTAAAGCTAGGTGCTTTTTATTGTTGTGTTTGTACTACGTATATTAAATCCTATTTTATCAGTTATATGATTGAAATTATTGTATTTACTCGTATTTCAATAGTTAGGATTGTGATGTGGAAATATTGACATAATAATGATAATAATAATAATAATATACAGTAATAATATTAATAATAATATAATAATATATATTATTATTATTATGTCAATATTTCCGCGTCACAAAACTACCTAATATAATAATATAATAAATAAATAAATAAATTAAATATAATATGATAAAAAATATAATAAAAGTAATAATATTTATAATAATAATTATTATAGCCCGCATAATGTTGTAATGCTTGTGTTTTTTTATTATTGTAGTTTCACCTCGTACAACTCATACATATTGTTTATATGTATTTTCTCCAACTTTTGGTCAGATATAATTAGTACCATTGTTGTAGGTAGTGTCATTATAAAAAAAATTAATATAGCATAGTCCATAAAGCGTCCCCAAGCACATCTGGTGGTATATAATTTTTAAGGTAAATGTGTCACCGCCAGAGTTATCCACGGAAAATGTAAATACTATATATTTTATCCTAAGTGTAATCCCTAGGAATAGGCCCACCAAATATAGTTCAAACCTCGCGCTCACCAATATTAATATTATATTATCATCTACATGGTTAGCTTTAAGGGTCAGCGTCCTTTTCCGTTTTCATATATTTTATTAGAATATCTAGTGTATTTTATTTTACAATACTAATAATTAATAAAAAGGGCAGGTTCATTAATATAGATGAATAGGTCTTAATGTGTTTGTTACAGCACAGAACTTTAAAGATTTATGTGAAACAAATTATTTTATAGTTATTTCCTCAAAAATTAAGATCGAATTTGTTCACACCATGAAAATTAAAGGCCTATACATAAGTTGCACCCATAAATTATATTCCAAATATTGTAAATACTGGAACAAGGGAGGGGACTATGTGGGACATGTGGGATTTGCCGACCAAATTAACCAGGACAATAATTAACTTTTCTTAGGAAGGACTTGATCTGATTTATAGAAACATCAATAGAAATACTTTCACAAATTCATACGTCAAATTCAGCCGTCATACTTGGTATATATTATCAATACCTTTAAAAAGTCCATTTTATGTACAAATTTATATTAATATTTTCTTAGAGGCCTATCCTATTAAAATTGGACTCACTTATAATATTGGAAACAATATATTTCAATTAGAGCTGACAACTTCATAACGACTAACGGCAGTGTGTTAAATATTTTTGATATCGTTTCACGTTCGTTCTGTATCAAGTCTATATGGCGATAAATTTATCATAAAGTTCAGCGCTGTCTCGAGGAGAATGTTGGCCATTCTAAACATTAATTGTTAACATAAAGTTCTATTGTCATTTAATTTTTCTTATAAATTTGGTTTTCTCCATTCTACATATACATTGTGTCCCAGAGAACTGCATTGTTATTGGAGGCTTAAATTTATATCCATTAATGCATACGTGGATTTTACAATCACTTATATTTTAAAGCGCAATTTTATTACTAATGGATATAGCTAGGAATACTTACTATCACTACTTAAACTTATGGAATGGACTTCAAAAATCTCCAAGTAGTTCTAAACGACCCGTTTTTTATAGAATTGAGTATGCCACCATCGTCTAGGATTCGTTGATTTTTAAAGTATATTGGACATAAATAGCATAGCATTACTGCACAGAAATAAATATATGGTTTCATTGTTATAAGACATGTCCTAGATATAGTTCAGTCTCGGAAATGTTTAACAAATCGAGATAAAAACGTCATTTGCTCGTGGCTTGATCAGCTCGCGGACGTTTCAGAGGATACTTGTGACGCGCTTGTTGCGTGGATTCTTGCTGTGAACCGCGAGCATTTTACATAAAATCTCAGCTCGCCTAATATTTACATACCTTTGTGTGGAGAAAAAATGTGAAAAAGCCACAACGTGGGAATGCGGAAAATCACACTCGATGCACTCATCGGAGATTTTAAACTTACCATCTCCATCACCACCAATACAGTCCCGTCCAAAGAGGATTCAAAAAACGAAAAATAATATGTGTCTTTACTCGATCTTTTAAACAAAAGTCTTTACTCACAAGGTAATAATGTACAAACAATCAAATGTAGGCCTGTATATAGCTATTGAAACACAGTGGCGGTGACATCAAAGAGAAATGTATAAAGGATGAGATGAGTTGGTTTGCCGCGGTGGGTTTGAACGTCAAGTAATGAAATCAGGCTGTCACGAGACTGGAAGTGTGGGTGTGGAGGGCAGAGGATAAGGTGCTAGAGAGAAAGGGGGGCAGTGAGGGGCTTCCTGACAAAAAAAAAATACATCTTCAACGCTGAGAAAAATGCAGGATATGCAAAACGAATCTTCTCAGACACAGAGCGTGGATTCATTTTTATTCAACCTTTTTTTAAAGTTTATTCCCTTTTCTATTTTTTTCAATATGATTTTTCTCTCATTTTATCTTAAAACTCCTCTTATTTTCAACGGTCTCTTCCTTAGCTACAGTTATAAGTATTAGTTTCTTCTTTAAGTCATCAATATGGATTTTTACTGGAATACGTGGAGGCAGACTTAACGACCTTGGTTGATAGCTGCTTTTTGTTAAGCTGGAACGATTGAAAAATGTCACTGAGAACAGCAATTTTCTGTTCTTTGGAGGATAAAAAAATTGACAGTCATTTCAATGGTTTTGAGAAATGGTGAAACCAGAATAAAGACATGCCTATGAAAAATATGAGCTAAAATATAAAAATGTATCGGGTTCATTATATTGAGAGAAGTGATTTATGAAAGTAAACAATGTATCTACTAATGTTGTCAATACAAGTAAATACAGTACATTCTACATAAATACATGATTATCTCTACTTTTTTTTAACACCACATCTTATTATCCATTCATGCTAACCGTATTTATTCACAATTATAGATTAGTAAGTGAAAGTTTGTTACAATTTAGAATAAGTGGAACCAAATTTACGTGCAGTGAAGGTGGAAAACACTATATGTAAATCAACTCTATACTATTCGATCGATCCTCACACCCAATTATGTTAGAGGGAGAGTAGAAACATATTTAGTAAAATCTTTAGTTCCCCAGGCTGCGACTTGAACCCACTTTTCTCCGTTAGTGGGAAACCATACCATACCGAAGAGGTGGTTGCCTTGAACCGGATTCTCAATAATAAAAGTATACCTGTTGTTACTAAGCGAAGAACTAATATTTTAATATGTATTTGTACTATATTACTAGGGTTAAAATTTAATGTACTAGATACTTGTAGACGAAAATATTAAACCATTTTATCTCATTGCTAATATATTGGGTTGAAGTTATTATTTTAATGAACCACCTCACAAAATTCATCTAAGGGTGCATATAATTAACAGTTTTTTCAGTTGAGACTAACCCTGAATTTCTTTACTAACCGAAATCTTAGCTTATCAGGTAATGCTTTATTTTGGTGAGTTTAGTGTGGGTCCGGGAATAAATCAATAACACTAACACTAGACATTCTGATATCCAAGACAACATTTTGTGGAAATTCTTCGCCACAATATCTTCATGAAAACATAAAGAAGAGTGCTATGCTAATATTTAATGCTTAATTAATTCCACAATAATCATAGATCATTCCCATTATCTGTGCAAGCATTAAATAAAGTTGTGCTGTCTACAACGCCCATAGCGGCACACATTCTTCAAGTATTCTAATGCTGCATGTTTAATCTATACCACAAAAATTACCCACTCTTTTTATTTGTACCAGCATAGTTTTCAGGAAAGGACTAGAAAATAGCAGGTGCTATTATTATAGTTAATCTAACGGCAAAAATTCTAAAACCATGCCAATATAAAGTCATAATTTATATCAAAGAAGAAAAGCTTCAATATTTGTGCTCACATAGCTTTCATGAACACAATTCAATAATAGATGTTTCTGCCATCTCCGTAATGGCACCAATTATAATAAATAGGACTATTTTCAGTTCGAAATTTGTGCCTAATTAATATCCCTCTTCTATATTTCGTGCCTCCATATCTTTTGAGAAAACACCAACAAACCATAATGGTACAAGTTTTGAAACTTTTACTAGTATTTAACGCTAAATTGGTGCCATAAGAATATTACATTGCCATAATTTGTATCACCAAAGTTTTAGTGAAAACACCATAGATATCTAGGTGCTTCGTAGCTGCCATTTCCACATATCTTTATCACTAAATTAATGGCCCAAATAAATAAAAGACCTATGCAAATATTTAGTTATTATTTGAGATTAAAGAATAACACACTTCAATAATTTGGGCCATTATGGTTTCTATGAAAGCTCTGAAAATATTTGCAGGCTAACACTATATTTCCCCTCTATCGCTCAAATCCTCTTCTCTTTTTTCCTCCATCTATTGTGATAGCTAGACGTCCGCTTCTTTGTGTATAGTCAAACAATGACATAATTGTGACCTCTATAACGACTTTATTTTGTTTTAACAGTTTAAATATAAAAAGGAAGTCCGTGAAGCATTTATATATTTTAAATTTATATATTTTCGAATTCTTTATTCAAATTTATTTTCGGTTGTGAAATTATCGTCAAGACACGTGCCTAGAAATCTATTTCAGCGAATGTATTAGGAAGGGTGTAATTCACTGTATTGATATGCCCTGATATCTTTCTTTAACAAACACATAAGACTAAAATAGCTGTTGAAGGGTCTAAGGCGTCAGACACATAATATACTGACTGCCTTTGATGGGGAAGTCAAGGCTAGAATTTCAACCGTGTGTACAATGAGTGGTTCTACACATGTGACTTATCACATCCCCCCCAAGCCACAATCATGATATTGCGGGGTCATTTTCTATAAATTATCTTATTCATTTTTATGTAAAGCTTCTGGTGTTCTTGCAAAGAATATTGTACCATAAATTATACTTGTATGATAAACTTGCGAGACAAAATTGGAGCTTAATATAGGTATAAGTATCAGAACCTGTGCCAAGCAGTCTTCAAAGCTTTCCAGATTTGTTTTTAATCAAATGGCACATATTACCGGGATGAACTTGACATCCAGGTTTGGTTGCCTTGTATATAGACTATATAGACCTATATATAAACTATTAGTCGCTCTCAGCACAGAGATTTGCCCATGGTACACCATTAAAGGTTGTTACACGTCATGCCCGCAATCAGAGGATGTGATGATAGTTATTATGGAGTTGTGGAGCCAGGGAGAGTCTTAACCTAACATAAGCCTAACTTAACAAACCATGGTGACAGTTGCATACACACTCCCCTTAAGGGAAAAATACCCAAGGTAACAGGGAGAAATCGAACCCGGAACCCTTAGCATCGAATCAAGGTGAACTGAACACTACACCATGGGGTCAGTTAGGAGTTTTATTGAAAATAATGATAGCATCAATTTGGAGAATAGGGTATTACTATCGCACAAACTCAAAAACAATCTTGTGTATTTGTAAAGTATACAGTGGCTTATATTTTTTACTTCAAATAAACAAATACAGTTTTAAACATATTTTGATTGAGCTGTGGTAAAAACCATGTATTTAAGTACACCAAAATATTTAGGTAATTAGTGAATAATATTCTTTGCCTATAGCTTCTAGGTGTATTTAATTAAGAAATCTACAACGAATTAATGACCGGTGATTTATCTATTAACCTTTACATACTGTGTCACAAAATAAATAATAGTTATTCAACGGAAATTATGTTTTTTTAAATGTTTACATTGTGCCGAGATAATAGTAATTAGCTCGCACCGTGATGAGTTTCTGCCTCACTTCATGTAAACAACAACTCGTCATATCTTATAGTGGAGTTTGGACTTCCCGTGGCCTTGTTAAGGCAGTGGTATCATTCCGGGACATTTCAAATGAGCTACATTAACTTAAATTGAGTGGTAAAACACAACAACAAAAATGTATTGAAACAAAATATGTCTAGTTTCCCCCCCCCCCCCCCCCCCCACTGTCTGCATTTCACGCATGCGCCTATACCCCCTTCGAGTGCTCTAGCTCTGAGACTTGATTGGTCGAACACACCTTTTTTTATCCCTTCCTATTTTGATCTGAGTCTGAGATAGATGTTGAATATGCTGTACTAACTGAAATGAGGAACGATTCATAGTTACTAGAAAGTCATATATCTGGTTACGTTCAGCGTGTAGTCGACTAATAGCAAAGAGTACCGAGCCAAGGCACTATGGCATCGGATGGGCCCGCAACATGGGTTCGCTGCAACTAGCAACACGTCACTCCATGGATGTCCTCATCAATATTCTATTCAGCCAGTGTATTTCGAGTGGACATACAGCTCATTTATTAAGATTAGAAGACTGGAATCCCCGCAGGATTATTGTTTCGTTGCAGTTAGTTAATGTGCTAAGTATAATTGTTTTCGCTAGCCATATACTAGACTACGTCGTGATGTGTTTGATTGGACGCTTATTGTCTCAACCACATATGAATAATGTATTAAAATCATGGTAAGATTTGGTTAGGTTTATGGCCAGGTGTGCCTATCCACAAATTGTGGCACGTTTGTTCCTTTAGAACCCATCAAGTATAATATAGTTATTTGTTTATATATATTGTGTTCAGTTATGTGGTTCAGCCTCCAGCTCAGCTGTTGCTGATTTGTTTAGACTACTAATTCTATTAAATGAATACATAGTTTTCTAATATTATATGTCACTATATACGGCTTAAACATTTTCTTGAAGAGCGCTTAACGACCTGATGTGTTTCTAGTAGTTGTAAACTAAGCTTTGTCGCTCGAAAGTGATTGTTTTATAATGAGGCTACCTCCTGTCTATTGTTGCTTGGGGAAAATCAAATATAGCTAATTTGGTGATTTTCTCAGCTTTTAATGACTTAATTAGGTCTTTCGGCCCTCTTGATGGCCTCTAATACTCGAAGTTATTGTGTTTACCATTTGACGCTCTTGGCTTGCATGTCCACGCTTGGGCTCTATAATTAATTTATTTGATACTATTTTATACCCTTTAGACGGGTTACATAAGGTCCATGCTGGCTGAGGATAGACATACTATGTACACCTTCATCATATCATTTGATCGTGAGCGCTATCAAGGCGAACCATGATTGTGACAGCCATGTCCTAATTGAGGCTTGTTAATCCCTAACTTATGGGAGTTGGTATGCACCTCTTTTGTGGTATTGACGTTCACGCGGTATGTTAACCATTGTTAACCATTGTTCTAGGATATAGTTTTCTAGTCCATATGCCTTTTATGTATCTAGGGAGTCTGGAGCTGTGTGAGTTAACAAGCGTACCTATGAGCACAATCATAATACATCCCAGAGTCTTTAGTTTCAATCTTTTCATATGTATTCTTTGCACTAAATTGGTAGCGCCCTTATTGATCAGACTCTACCAATGTTGTCAGCGAGTTACCTTGATTTAGTTGATACATAATTAAATTATCTGACGCTGATAACCAAGCAATTTAGGAGGAGGAATCGATCATTATCTCATAAAGCTCTTTCTAAAGGTGAAATTTCAAAAGGCCATCTTGTAACTAGCCTGTTATATAACTCTCTACAACGCATCAACTGGATTTCATTAATTCCCTTATATGTTTAATGGCTTAAACTGATGAAACCTGACCAACATTCTTAATGTGAACTAAATATTTATGATTTCTATCTATTAAATAAACTATTGTAAACCTTATATTTTATTCTTTGTATTTATACAACCTGCCTTACACACTAAGTCAGGTTCAATATTTTTTTAAATAATTATGTTATACTATCTAAATAAAACAATTAAAAGCACACCCAGCTTACAAACACAAAGCATTTCTCATTAATGAATATATCAGCTATTGTTGTATACACATTTATTTATTTTTTGTTTTTGTATATAAGTATGTAATTATATGTATTCCCATTTCCTTTTGCCCTCTAAAATCTATCGTGGACCCCAGTTTGAAATAAATGTGACTACAGAATATTTACAGGAAGCAATGGGCTGGCAATACTCTATGGAATCATAATAACTGATAGATTTATGGTATTTTCAGAAAACTATAATGCAAATAGTTATGATTAGCATATTCATGTGTACTTAATAAATTAACTCTAATTTGGTTTTAAGTCTTAAAATTTGTGCTGTTATTGGTACTGCACGTAGCAACCAGAGTATTTAAGTGTTATTAAAAAAACTACAAATTTAAGGGGTGGAATGTTTCTTGCGCACAAATTAGGCACTAAATATTGGCTTATGTGTATGAATATATAATATGAATTTAATGTTGTCCAACACCTAGGATCAGTCGGTACATCATAGTAGCATGTCCATCTACTGAGCTTAGGGTATCCCTGCATGAGAGTAAAATTTATCATAACTTAAATGTGAGTTTCCCCATTTACAAGCGTGCATTAAGTGAAGGGGGATGGGCAATGTGTCTTTTTTTAGTTTCAGTTTAATTCTTATACTAATAATTTACCAGTCTATTATAATTTACACGTTAAGTGCCAAAATAAATTGTTATTACATGTGAAGTGTGCAACACGCAACATTGATTGGTGTTTTCATGAAAACTTTAATTGCATAATTTACGAGAGCGTGATATTTATGTAGCAAAAAGTTAGCACTAAATATTGTATAATGTGCCATTATAGATGCCGCAATCAACATATTCCCTATTATAAAGTTTCCAAAGTTCTCTAAAAAGATTTTTAAAAAAATTAAAAGCTTTTTCTTATCAATATCTTAATTTTACATCTCATTCTAACAAACAAAATAAGATTCGCTAAAGTTCTCACCCATATTATGCATAATTTGATTAATTTTACCCAATCTACCTATGGAAAGTAATTAATGGTAAAATTCTGTGCATTGGAGGATTGGTTGGGGATGGTGGTTTTTGGCTGAAAGGTGATAAATTGTCTGCTCGAGTTTTGAAGATTATATTAAAGAGTCCTGCATCCAAGTTTTTAATCCTATCATTCGCATCTGCTGTTTTACTTAATATTAAATTTCAAGGAGTTTGTGAGTGGGCTAGAAGTTTTTATTTTCTTGTGTGGGGGGGGGGGGAAGAGTGGTACAGGGGAGATTTCTGGTTAGTGGAATGTTGTTTGAGATGAGGCATACCATGATTAGACAGAGAGAAAGGGGGTGAGAGAAAATGAATGACAGAGAGAAACACACACAAAAAGATTTTTCTTTAAGAATTCTAAAGTGTTAAATTAAGCAGAAGAACTTAAAACTCATAATTTTGATCACCCGTCTTCCTAGAACGTCTCACAATTCTTACTCATTTTTATTCGACTCTCTTTTGTATTATTTTTTTACTCGGTAGACTTAAGAATTATTACCTTTTCATGCAGATATTTAACATATTAAATTTAATCAACGTTATATAAAGTATTTCATGCATAATTAATTATAAGAACGGTAATATGAGTCTTTTAAATTGTATTATGATTTTATTTTATATTCACTGTATATTTTAGAGAAAAAGTCTTATTTACTTTACTTTATTACGTATCTAGTAGAAAATATAGTTAATAATCTTCATGGAATACGTAAAAAATTTCAAATAAAAATATAAATGAATGCAAAAAAAAGTATTAAAATATATAATTAATGTGTGCTTAAAATATACTGTTTATTATATTTTCGGGGAAATAATTTAATCTGATTACAATAACCGTTCCAAATTAAAATTTAGAATATTTTTAAAACTAACTGTACAATGAATATTTTAATAATACATATTAATTTCAACTAGCAAAACAATGTATGTGTAACTTATTTAATTAAATGTGTTTGTATTACCAAAAATGTCTGTGTATGTATTATAAAAATATATGTTTTCTTAGCTTTATATATATATATATATATATAAAGTGGTAGTAGTATAGTATATTAGTATTAGTAGTAGTAGTAGTAGTAGTAGTAGTAGTAGTAGTAGTAGTAGTAGTAGAAGTAGTAGTAGAAGAAAATTATTTAGTTTACTTATATTCATATATACATAATAAATAAATTATATAAACTTTCATGTATTTATGTATGTAAAACTAAAAATAAAATCTTTTTTCTACTATACGCACAGCTAATATTTAAAATATATGATAAGAAAGTTCTGAATCAACTGATTATCATGACCTGCATCCATTTATGAAATTGATTAGTTGGTCTGAAGCTTCACTCTCTAAATAGACATTATTTTCAAGGACGGTGAGATTTGGGTTTGAATCCTGGCTGGGTGTACTGAGGTTGTTTTATTTTACTAAACAATTTTATATTCCACCTCCATGAAAATTGGATACAATTCCTATAGGTACAAACTTTCTCATCCTCAACACATTAAAGTAATTATAACATATAAATATGTGCCTTAAAAACTCCAAAAACACTAGCCTTTTATCGAGTCCTACTCTTTCATACTTTAAGGCTGAAAAGGCCTAATTTTCTAATGTTACAGAGTTCGGGGCTTCATTATGAGTAACTTTTACATAAATCGTCTTACAATCACCACTAATCCTTTCTTTCTCCTATTCAACCCATTAGTGTAATAAAAATAGCCAGCTGTGTAAACAAAATAAAAAGACTTATTGGAAAATAAGGTGTGAATAAATGTGGTAATTATGGATAGAAAATGGCAAACCAATCATTGTGAAATCATAGCTCACTCAGACAAGATTAGAATCTTTATCTGACCTAAACCAGAAATCCAGTCTTGGGCAGGCTCAAGCTTATGAACAGACAAGTAAATATTTATACACGCTTTGCTTTTCTAAAAGTAAATAAATTTAACTATAATTTAGAAATGTTGAGAGTGCGTCTGTTTACAAATATTAAAGTTCTGATTTGATTCCAATGTTTTAATGTTAATGTGTTATTCATTTGAACTAAAGATAAGAAACTAATCGATAATTTTCTATAATAAATATGTAACATAACACTTACTTAAATAAAGACATGAGAATTTTATTTTTGTAAAATTATTTTTTTGCATACTATGGAATAAAAAGTGTAGTATAAATTTGATTTGAATTCTACACATTTTAGGTATGTCCAGTAATCTAAATATGGATTCTAAAACTAACAGGTAGTTGTGCTATCAACTTAGTAAGATGTTCAATAACAGCAGGTTGAGTAGGACAAATAAAATTTGAACATTCAATATTTAAAATGAACTCAATCACAACTAGTGGGCGTGTGAGCTATAGGGTCATTCTCGATAAAGGCTGTCTTTCAGATGTCGGGGTGATCAGGATTCTAACCTTACTCAAGTGCATATGTCTGTTCACGGTAGGAATTGACTTCTGAAAGCCTTTTTCCCTACCATAAATATATTATATAGTAGGATATTGGTAGGAAAAAAGACCTTTCAGAGAGTAATTCCTTCCGTGAATGGAGTATAAGAGGTTTTTCTTTAAATCGTCTACTATCCTCTATTCACGCAAATGCTGGCACCCTTCATCTATCCTGTAAGCTAACAAGCTTACCTTGTATTTTTCCTCTATTATATCTATCTAATTTTTGGTTTTATTTATATTAATAAGGTAATATATTAATCTGTATCTTCCCGTATTAAAAAAAGATCCAGTATGTAGCACGACTGTCCACTGAGCTTAGAGTACATGTTTCAATATGTAGTAATGACTAAAGATGTTTTATCTGCTTGGTTAGAGTTTAATTTTCACAGTAAGCCTATTTATTTAATAATTATTGGTGGTCGGAGTATTGTTGTTTCCTATAAATTTGAGTAAATAAGCTTAAAAAGTAATCGAAACGGAAAAGACACGTCAAGACCCCTCTATAAAAATAACCCGCTACTATCCAATTTTTGTTTGTGTATTCTAATTATATCTACCACATGAACTAGGGAGCCATTAACCTTAGTGGTCTTAGGGTGGTGTGCTTGCCTCAACACCCAAAGGTTTGAGTCTCAGCCAGATGTAACGTTTGTTTCTAAATTTCTAGCCTGTCTCTACCTTCACAATAAGGGACACGTGATCTAAGTGTCAATATAATTCAGTCTAGTTTGTCTGTGACAGAGATTTCAGGGCTCGAACTCCAGCCAGTTGTACTGAGTGTGGTTATACATAAATGGTGTCTTATTCTATCTTCATGCAAATTCAAGTATATCTCCTCTAAATTATACATACTTTATTATCCCTGCCTCATCTAATGTGAATATGTAGACAGTCCGGATGGTTAATAAGACACAACACATGAAGCATACAGAGATAAATAAATTACTACATTGGTCAAGGTATAAATCTACATTTCTGATACATTCGAACTGAATATTATGAATTTATTACGCTTTGCGTATTCTCATTCATCAATCAACAAATACCATCATTCTATTGTCAAATTATTGGTTCTGTGAACAATCCCATGTTATAAACGCGCTCCATAAGGGCGACTCCAGTCCAGTAAATTGTTCCGCAAACAGTCCTTATGAGCGGAATACCTTTCATCGAGGCTTTCATCATCTACTGTGGGGGATGAATAATTTGTGGTGTTGTATGAATAAACCTTCTCTACAACACCCTTTATACCTCCCGTCCCTGGCTGCCACGATACCCCAAATATTCCAGCGGGAAGTGTTTTCAAGGTGTTATCGTGTATTAAATAACTAGAATCACCTGAGGTTGGGGAAAGGGATCTTATTGGTATTTTGATCAGACTACCTCTCGATTACAGCCCAACCAGCTTCTATCTTTAACATGGTACAATCGCTTCCATGTTTACAATGTGTACATATCCATACAAATGTTTATTTCTACCAAAGTAGAGAAAAATTATTTTTTTTAAACAAATTTATTAAATAAAAATAAAAAATATAAATTATTTGTAATTAAATATTTAATATAGCAATTTTTTTAGTACAAATAATAGTTTTGGGACCTACAATATTTTATTTATTTCAACAAATGGCCTAAGACAAAACTATGAGGTGGGTTAATTTTAAGAGAATCCGATAAGTATTCATCTGCTAAATGTATACATAACTAATCGTGGGTAAAACATATCTGGTATATCTGGTTGAGATTAAAATCAATGTTTTCATAATCAGATAGCCTATACTAACTGCCCACCTAAAAAATTAGGTACACACATATATTTGACCACTAGTGGCAATAGTTTCACTATTATTGACCACATAAAGACTAATTTTACTACCAACATAACAACTAACCCAAACTTCGGATGCGTACACAATCAGTAATGTATCTATCTCTTGGGTTAATAATGCCAAATACGATTTTCGAGATGGAAGAAAGATATAAAGTTTGTTTAATTCTATATTGTTCTTTTGTATTGATAAATTTATGACTGAAATATTAGGTCTGATATCTGTTCTAAAATTAATTTAGTGTTTAATATCACGTGCTATTATTATTATTATTATTATTATCTTAAGGAAATAGCCGTTAAATACTCCTAGTAAAAAACGTAAATTAACAGACCTAAGATTACTATGCTACCAACCAGGAAAATTAAATAAAAACGATTTCAAAATATCCTATTATAAACCTTCAACATATCATTCTCCATATTCAAACATAAAAATAAACATCGAATGAGCTAAATCGTTGAACCAGTACAATTATTTTTTCTGATAGACTAATTGTTGAAATTCTTGTAGTGGCAATAAGATGTTATACTTGAAATCTTATTTAAAAAAATTATCAAACAATGCTTTCAATCATACCATAGAATTGATAACTTCTCTTCTTGAGCAATTCGGTATACTTAACTTTACCCATCTAACATTTTACGCATTATTTACTCGCTGTTATTGAACCGAAGTATAATAGCCTTGTAGCTGGATTCATTAGTTTCTGGGTAACGGTATTTAGATAACAAATATATTTATAGTATTGAGGAGAATTGGACTCCACAACTGCCTGATGTCCCTTAAATTCCGTGTGCTATATAAACTTTACACGACCGAAGATTTTTAAAACTATATACATAAATATCCCAGTAACGTGCTCGGTCGTGTTTTGATCACCCACTGGACATGTGGTCAGGTCCTGATTCCCCAGGCTCTTTCCCTAACACCCGCCTTGACCCCTCCGAACCTTACTGGGAATACACCTCCCTCCCCAACCACTCTATTCCTTTATACCTACTTGATCCTCCGTGATTTCGCCTTTCCCCACAGACATTTATAATGGCGCGACTACTACATAGGTTTTAAAGCTTTGGGTAGGTTGGGGGAAGAGGGGAGTAAATGGTGAAGGGGTAAATGGTTAGGAAGGTAATTTTTTTACACGTGTTCCCCTTTTTCCATCCCTTCTCGTTCTAAATTTTTGTCTTTACATCGTGTGAAAATCTAAGTTCATCAACGATGAACAATTATTTAACAAAATGTCGTACACTATAGCTTAGTCGGTAGCGTGTCTGTCTACTGAGCTTAAGGTCCTAGTTCCCGGGTTCGATTACTGGTGTGGCCGAAATATTTAACATTGGTGAAATGTTGGTTTCTCCTTTCACATTGATGAATTAAATACCGGGGGCTGGATGTTGGATATATTCTATATTTAATTTATTCTATCATTGATATACTGCTATATAATCAGTTGGTTCAGAGAGTGAATGTTAAATACCAAAAATTAAATTAAAAATTAAATATATTCAATACACCACCATTAGTCTTAACGAAGCGGCTATATATAACCAAACCAAAATTTGACTACATAGGCTTATGTTAGGTTAAATCTATATAATAAACGTAGGATTCTGGTAGGACGAACAATAATTAAAATTTACGAAAGCTACTAAAATATTTTTTATATATTATTAAGTTAAGTCATACGATTTAAAACATTCCCTTTTGATAAATATCATCAATACCTCTAAATAATATCCATAATATAGAAAAATATTTAAAAATGTAACCACAAATAATATATTTATATTTTTAAACGGTTCTTTCTATTAAAATTTGACTATAGAACTAGTTTAACTCATTTGTTTTGCCACTGGACATGGATCCTATGTTAAAACGTGGAAAATTATTTCTTTAGTTGAGAATATTTAATCACATTTGCTAAATATCCTTGATTATAATTTAGTAAGTGATTGTGTCATTACCTTTAATTCACAATATCATTCAACTTAGATTGAAAAACCTATGGTCAAACACTCTAAATCAATTTCTAGTTTCTTAGCATTTAATTATAGTTTTAAAATAAAACTTTATAATTCAAATAATTAAAAAGGCTTGAAACAGTTATACATAAAACTGTATTTAGCCATGTTTTTCACATATAAGTTACAGCCTAAAAATATGATTTAAATGGTTTTAAGCAGGCCACATAACAGATAATTGATTGGCGTTGAAGACTTTTTGTAATAAAAAAATAATTATGGTTTAAAGAATAGTTAATTTTCAACGATGTTCAATAGGCCAGGATTATTAGCAAATAACACGGACAAAATTCGGAGAAATATGAAAATTTCAGGACCAGCTCAAAATTACATACCTTACAACATATCAAAATTCCCCTAAAGTCTTAGGTCTGGCTTTTTTTTTAAATACCCTAAAATTCCAAAAGTCCATAATTACCTAAACATTATTTTAATGCTTGCAAAAATTGAAAATTTTTAGATCGACTTAAAAATCATATGAATAACAACATATCAAAATTCCCAAAACTCCGAGGCTTGGCTTTTATAGCAGAAGACCCCAAAATTCAAAAAAGTCCACAAGTACTAATACATTATTTTAAGGCAGGGAAAAATTACAAAAACCTAGAAAATTTCAGAATTGCGTCAGAATTTATATGCTGTACAACATATCAAAAATTCCTTAAATTTCCTTAAATTATTTAGTAAAAGACCCCACAGCTTAAAAAATCCATGAGTACCGTACTTATATATTATTTTATCGTGGGGAAAAAATTATCAAAACGCTGAAAATTTCAGTATAGACTTAGAATCATATGCTTTACAACAAGTTCTGAGGCTTGGCTTTTATGGTAGAAGACCCAAAAATTCAAAAAATGCACTAGTAAATTAGCCTACAAGGTATAAATAGAAATTAGTTTCACTCGCGTCCCAGCTAAATTCATCCCCAAGTAAAATCCTTAAAGTAAACACAAAATTATTTCCTCTCATTAATATATTTAATGTTAGAGTTTACTTTTCAATATATATTACTTAGGTCATCCACGTTTTCTTTACTATCCATAGTGGTAGACGGTGAAGGGGAGTTGCTGCAAACTTCTCCAAACAGCGACACATTGTAGAGCACGCCAACCCTCACTTCTTGCATTCACAGTTGCGTTCGCAACCTTTCTGGCAGCCACAACAGATAAGATGCAAGAGCTTTTGTGGGGCTGGAGGAAAAAATGTCATGACAGGAACAAGCTCCTATTAACTCAACACCACGAATAATTCGAAATTTTGCAATTTTCTTTAAATATAATATATAAAATATATAATATATAAATTAATATTTTTATATATAAATATATATAATATATATAATTATATAAATTTATATGAATAAATTAAAATGCAAGAAACAAAATCATTGCCTGTTTAATAATATATTTATCTTTCCAATAAGCTGCCAGTCCCTGTCCGTTGGTGTGAGCAGATTATTTAACCACTGTTACACACAAAGGTAGTGTTGACGGGCAGCATTACTGTTAGGTGGAAGCACGGTGATGTCGAAAGTAGCATTGCCTGACGAGCTATAGTTTGGACATATATTTTATAATGCAGCTCGTCTAGGGAGATGTAGTTTTATTTTTTTGTACAGAGACAAAATAAACAGTTTTCGCAATGAAGCTACTTCATTAGGAGTATTAGAAGGATCTTGGAAATTAGCACTTGCCTGGACAGATCTTTTTATCATTTTGTAGGAAGTCAAAAGTTAATTTCTTTCCTTTTCTGAAAAGGATAGATGCCATATTATAATCTGTTATTGTATGAATAAACAGGAAGGTGTTTTTACAGGACCTAGAACTTCTTGGAGATCCATGATATTTGTGACCTTTTTCAGGTTTGCCAGTTTTTCCAGGAATAAGTAGAGAGAGATTACTGCTTGAAAGTGTAAGCACAGCTATCATGGTAAGGAAATCTGTATCAGTTGCTATAACTGTTACATGTCTACCAGATGAGAAATCAATGGATGTTGAAACAATAAGACAATCTTCATCTCCGCTTGCCAACTGGACAAAGATGCCACAATTCCGTAGGATGGGTGTTAGAATTATGATAAAACGTGATTTGTTTTTGCAATTTGCTAGAAACTCTTCCTAAGATTGGGCAACCATATCAAGATCTACTGCTAAATCTACCGAGGTTTTCTTGATGCTCCAGTACTTCTGTTCCCCCACTTTAGTGTTTGGTGGACCCTCATATCCATCAAACACTACTGTTGATGAACATTTAAAATGTCTCATCATGTAAGATGAATATGTCATGCAAATAATCCTGTAAGTCGCTGGTCTCAGCCAAATAATGATATGAAGAAGGTACCCACTATCTACAACAAAAAATGTGTCTTTTGGTGCATTTTCTGTGAAAGGAGAAACCGATTATAAGAATTCAGTGAGGGCTCCTGGTATTCCTCATCGTTATTAAGTCAAACAAAGACATATATCTTGGTGCTAGTTAATTTGAAAAGAACTGCATTATCTCATCCAAATCGGAATACCCACACAATACGATTAAATAGCTGTTGTTGATTTATTTGCATGCTTGGGAGTCACAAATATCTCTAGCGTACCAGGGATATAATTTCAGGGAAGAGGTTGGAAGTCACGAATTTATTAAAATTATTAAGAGTTAGAAGAAGATAGGGTTAATGAGCACTTAGAGGTATTTTGATATGTTGTGAAGCATATAATTCTTAGTCAATCCTGAAATTTTCTGAATAATTATAATTTTTCTCGCTTTAAAATAATTAATTATTTATGGACTTTTGAATTTTGGGGTCTTCTACAAAAAATACAAGCCTTGGACTTTGGGGACTTTTGATATGTTATACAGCATGCGATTCTGAGTCGATATTTAGGTTTTCAGCGTCCCACTAATTTTTTCCCAACCTTAAAATAATGTATAAAGTGTGGTACCTATGGCATTTTTAAGCTTTGGGGTATTTTACCAAATAATCCAAGCATTGGGCATTAAGAAACACTTGATGTATTGTAAAGTTTATAATTTTGAGTCAATCCTGAAATTTTCTGCTTTCTTATAATTGTTTCCCAACTTAAAATAACTTATTAATAATTATGGACTTTTTATTAACTCTGAGCTCTTCTTCCCTAAAAGACATCTATGACTCAGACTCTTAGGGACATTTTATATGTTGTTAAAGATATAATTCTGAGTCGATCCTGAAATCTGCAGCTTTCTTCTAATTTTTCCCAGCTTTAAAATAATGTTTAGGTATTTATGGACTCTTAGAACTCCAGGGAATTCTAAAAGAAAAATCTAAGCCTCGGACTTTAGAGGACTTTTGGTCTGTTGTAAGGCATACCATTCTGAGCTGATCCTGAAATTATCACTTTCTCACAATTTGTCCGGATTTACCTGTTTTATTAGACTAAATTCTTGGACCAAAGTGAAATGTCATAGTTTTGAAATAATGTGTTCCTATAAACTTAACTAAAGATATTTTAAAACCAATAAAAATAATTTAATAGCAGTAAAATGCAATGTTTTAAGAAATTGAGGATTGTTTGGAGTGGTTTTTATCCACATCGGTGGACACGTGGCATATGATCAAGTCTGTCGAGGGTAGATTTTCCTGGTAGATTTCCCCCTCTCGTTCTCAGAAAATGTCTTTACACAGTCTTTAATTTCCATCTTCATCAACCCAATTCAATTAGTGTAGTAAAATACATATACCATGGCAACACAGTGTAGCAAAAAAGGAAAAAGTAATTTTGAATCTTAATAATCATAATTTTCATCAAATTACACTATGGGAAGATATTTAGATTTAGATAGAAAGTTTAAGTAATGCCATCACTATGCACATAAAACTGTTTAGTCTATACCTGTATTCATTTCATCATTAATTAGGAATCATCCTTTAACATACTGTGTCTGACTTCAATTCCCCCTCACCCCTCTTACCCAACGCTCCCCACCCCCAATACACCCAATCCACTTTCTGCACTACCAGCAGTAAATTCTCCCACAGAACCAATCAATCCGTTACCAATTTCCTCCCCTCCCTCACCCCTTCCAATCTTCCTAAACCGAAACCATGATTTATAGAGACACACGCGTGGCAGTGCCAATCGTGAAAATTAAACACAAGTGCCAAGAGAGACCATTGACTATCACGTCCATTGCTAAACGCACCCAATAGAAGCATCCACCCTTGATCCACCTATCTCTCTCTCTCTTTATACCACACATGCACTGTAAGCAGCCCACCACCTCAATTGTTCAGTAATAATGTGTCATCGTTTAAACGAATGGAGAGGCACTGGGTATTTAGTAAACATGATGTGGATACGCAATATGATGTATTGGTTTTATTGCCTCCTGAATTTTCAACTGTGTTCCACTCATTGGTTTTGTGGTTTTTTCGTGCTATCACTCAAAATAAAAATTGGATGGTGGTGATACCAAAATATAGGACATACGAGTGTTCCAGAATCGTTTAGAAATATAGATGGAATTCGATTCTAAACCGTTTCGATGTTGATATTTTCCCTAATTGTTGTTTGGTTGGATAGGCTTATCTTAAAATTCCCCTCTCTATTTTTCATTGTATGGTTGTAATACCTGATAGTCGATCGGCCTAGTTATATTAGACACACCCGCCTCGGTGGCGTAGTTGGCTAACGCGCTTGTCGTGTTGAGCTCGACTGCTGAGAACGGGGAGATCGAGGTTCGAATCTCGGTCGGGTGAACTGGGGGTGGTCTTTCCTAAATGGTTTTCCACTCTCCCTCCACGTAATGTGGGTTCACTTCCTCTAATCCAACCTTCCCAATTCCTAATCCATTAGCGTAATTAGTACTTAGAGCGTATAACCCGAACGGGTAGTAAGACGCAGTGCTAAATATTATTATTATTATTATTATTATTATTATTATTATTATTATTATTATTATTATTATATTAGACACACTCATATGTCTAGGTTTTTTAAGGTTTTAGACTCACAACTAACTGAATGGCAGGTAACAAAAATATTCAAACCTTGTCCAGGTGTACAAGGGATTATAAGAAAGGGGCTCAACATATAATTTATCTCTGTGGTTTTCCCTCTCTCTCTAAACTAATTTGATGATCCTAGATATTTCTTGAAAAGTCTGTGGTCATATAATTCTAACCCAGTATTCTAGAAATGGAGGGCTCCAACTTCCAGATTCTTAACCGTGACCCCTATAAAGACACGGTCAGCGATAGCTAGATCCCCAGTCTGAGTTTTGTATAATGAAGGGAGGGGACCAGCGCATCTAGGAGAGAGCTCATGTGTCCACGAGTGGGCCAGCGTGTCCAATGAATGGGCTAGCGTGTCCAGTGTGTGGGTCGGCGTGTACAGAGAGTGAGCCAGAATGTCCAGTGTGTTGGCCAGCATGTCCAGTATGTGGGTCGGCATGTCCAGAGAGTGGGCCAGAATGTCCATTGTGTTGGCCAGCATGTCAAGTGAGTTGGTCGGCATGTCCAGAGAGTGGGCCAGAGTGTCCAGTGTGTTGGCCAGCATGTCCAGTATGTGGGTCGGCATGTCCAGAGAGTGGGCCAGAGTGTCCATTGTGTTGGCCAGCATGTCCAGTATGTGGGTCGGCATGTCCAGAGAGTGGGCCAGAGTGTCCATTGTGTTGGCCAGCATGTCCAGTATGTGGGTCGGCATATCCAGAGAGTGGGCCAGAATGTCCAGTGTGTAGGCCAGCATGTCAAGTGAGTTGGTCGGCATGTCCAGAGAGTGGGCCAGAGTGTCCAGTGTGTTGGCCAGCATGTCCAGTATGTGGGTCGGCATGTCCAGAGAGTGGGCCAGAGTGTCCATTGTGTTGGCCAGCATGTCCAGTGAGTGGGTCAGTGTGACCAAAGTTTAAGCTAGCATGTCCACTGTCCAATGAGTGGGCATGTCTAGTGTTTGTGTAAAGCAGGTCAGTGCAGTGTGTCGTGCACGGAGACATGTAGTGGTTAAGAGAATGACACGAGGGATGTAGATATCGACTCTTACTGTGAGATGTTAATATTGAATATTTTTATGAATTTTAATATTTATTATGTTTTTTATAGTTATTAATTTGTTTTAATTTCATTTTATGTGATCTCGGCCTCTTATTAATTTACATACTCAATTATTAATATTGTTATTAAATTCATTGACTTGTTTGGTTGGAGTAAATATTTTATTTTTTACAATTGTTGTGTTGTTTTATTTTTAGTACTTAAAACCTTTAATATTCCATGTGCGTTTTAAATCTGCTTTAATCAACAATCAACCCCTAGATTCTTAAAATAGTTTGTGGTCCATACGACGATATGTGAATGGCCCGCAACCCCCGTGTTGGTCACGAGCCCGTGTTACAATTTACAATAGTGCATGTATTTATATATCCTTTCTCTTAATATTTTTCGCTCTCACTCATAATCTATGAAACTAAAAATTAGAGCCAGTTTAAAAGAACTCCCAGGCTAGGTGCTAATCTGAACCAAAGACAAGTAAATAGACGAAATTGTAACCCAAATAATTCTAGACAGACACTATTATATGTTTATTAATGTTAATATATATGTTTTGGACTACAAGCTTACCCATCCTAACAAAACACCTTCAATTCACTACCATTAAAATAATAGCTTTTTCTAGGTTGCTATACACTGGTATCTTTAATATTAAATCCATGCCGTGTTTGTCGTTTTTCTTTACAGAGGCTTTTTTCATGTTTCTCAGTGAGCTAAAAGTCTGAAACGCAGCATGGAGATTCCTGGGAATCTGAGAATGATGAGAAACACAGTAAGCTTGATAAATTAATAGAGGGCCGAATCTGTGTCCTCAAAAATTCTCCATACTTTTTGTTTATCAAAAAAATCAAATTTGTCCAATCATGTTTAAATTCGAATTTTAGTGATTTATAACACTGCTAAACACAACCGTTTTGCAACTTTCATCGACATTTTAGTTGTATATTTAATGGTATCGTAAATTTTAAAAAAAAACGTTATTTTACCATATAATTTTCATGAAAATATATATCTTGATGTTTTCAGGGCCGGTTAATATGATTCCTTATTTGGTTTTAGAAATTCAAGTTACCTGGCCCTAAGTTGTTAAGCAAATAGACTAAAAGAGAAAAAAGAGGAGGTGTCTAGTTAGAAAAAATTGTTTTAGGGATGTAGAAAATTAAATTTTCCAGGAATGTAGATTGTAGGGGTGAGGGGGCGGGGGAATGGAGTATTTCCAAATTGCTAAGACCAAAAGAATGTACTACTTATTATTTATGTAGAGTAATTAAATATTGGACAAGAGTAAGGATCATCCTAAACCATAATAAAGGTCTGAACAGTCTCATATGTAAAAATTAAGGACCCTAAAACCTAAAGAGCTTCCCCTCAAATTTTTCAAAACTATTAACACTTTTTTTTCATTACAGTAAAAAATTTAATTTTTATATTAAACATAAAAGGTCAAACTCAAATAGCCAAAAGAGATTGCACGTTTAGATTTAAATATGAAAGTAAGGTAAAATAGTCAGGTCTGGAAGTGTAAAAAAATAAAACATCAAGCATTTTATCCTTGAGTTACAAAATTGGATTTGGCGTGATATTCAAGAGACAGCACAAAAGTATAATAATTTTAGAACTTTTAATATACAAATGGGAAGGGTGGGAGTGGATGTAGTAAAATGATGGGTCAGAAGAAATTTCCAAAATTATAAAAAAAAACCTTTTAGTATAAAATTAAATTGAAATATTTCAAATAAGTATAAAAGTAAAATAATTTGTTTTAATTTTAAAATTAATATCTTGTTAAAGAGAGATATGAATTTCAAAATATTATATTTAAATTGTTTCTAAGTATGATCAAAATTTAAATAATGACAAGACGTTAAGACAACCACCACAAATAATCAAAAATAAACAATACTAAAAATGTGAAAATTAAAAATTGGTTCCAAGAAATAAGTTCTCAAAATGTTCTCAGTCAACAGAGAGAAAAAAATTATTGGCTTGGAAAAAAATATAAACTAGACATGTAGACTATATTTAAATAAATAATATTTCAAATTTAAAAAATGTGATAAGTAATAGCTCCAAATTGATACAACTAATGTAGAACACTATTCTCAGTTTGGTTGGAAACTATAACTAGGCAGAAACGTAAGAGAACCATGTGAAATAACCAAATTATCTTTATAATTTCAAAATGGTAGTGTGGCAACCGAAAGTTGTTGGAGGAGGCTCCGTACCTTGAGATTTCCTTACAACTATTAGAAAATCTACCTGTCTACAGTAGCCCCAAGGCTTCTTTGGTGCTGACTGACAGCTCACAGCTGACAGATAAAAGCTTTGAAAAGTTACCAGACCAAATTATGTATCCCTACGTCAAACCATATGATCTGCAAAAACATGTGTTCTGATGGTAAAAATTTAGGTACTATACTTAAATGTTGACTGTCAGAAGTCAGCTGTGAGCTGTCAGTCAGCACCAAAGAAGCCATGGGGCTACTGTAACTACCTCAGCGCTCATGATCGATTTGGATATGGAAGGCGACATGGTTCCTCTGACTGACAAAATCACACTGTCTGTATTGTGGCTACAAGAGCCGTACCCTCCACACACACATGAGCCCATAGCGAGATAGTGGCGAGCCGAGCCCCACCGACGGCCCTGGCGAGCCGAGACAGACTCGGCTCATCTAATGCCAAGCCCTGCTCGTGACACCCCACCCACGTACTAGTTTAAGTAATTGGAAACCGAACCGTACTCGCGAGCCAGACCCGTATGTGGATGGGCCACTTTAGTCTGGGCGTTCACAAATAAGTATACTAAATGACCTTGATTTTATTTATTTGAAAGTTACGGTTCTTGTTTAGGAGGGAAATGATTGTAATTCAAATATATATAAAAGTTTTTTAATATTTCATGTACATGTAAATGAAATTAATTGATTACTGACTCAAGTTATTAAAACATGTAGGTTATTAGCTATAATAATAATTTATACTTAATCTTATGTTCTTATATTTTAAGAAATAAATATAAATATATTTAAGCTAATTGCTACTGTAAAAATTCAACAAAAATGATTGATTTTCAAACTTTCTATGATATATTTAATTATGCTTTTATTCAATGAAACCAAACGATATAAAGTTAATCAGTTTAGCAAAGGCAAATATAAAAAGGGTGTCTATGAAAAAAAGATTTTACTAACCGTTATTCGATGTCATACAGTTTTATTATTGAATTATACACATATAACACTTTACGTAATTATACTAGGAATTATAAATAATTACTATTTAGTAATTATGTGGTTACTTTAATCTAAATTGTGAAATAGCCTTAGTTAAAACACGTTTTAATCGATATTAGGAAAAAGAGACCTGTACTTTCACTTCATATTAATTGGTATGGCTTCATACATTATTAACGTACATGACAACATTGTGTGCATACTTTATCTCGATTGGACATCTTGGCAACATATATTATTAAGGAGTATCGTTGAAATTGGAGTGAGAGTTGTATTTTTTTATATAAGCTGTCGTAACTGTTATTCCTGAAGTTAAAGTTTTGTTCCTGTTGAACGTTAATACTCTCCCCAAAGGGTTTTAAGGCTATGAATATATTTTTACTTCATACTAAATTATTTATTCAATCAACCATATAGGATTAAATAAACACGTATGATGTTTCTAAAGTTATTATTTAATAAGTTTTTTAATTTAGAATAATGTCAATATCTATTCTCAATGTGATAGTGATGATTTATATTTTAGTGGCGAATTTTAACAGTTTCTATACACATATTATGTTAAAAGCAGACAAAAAATATCCATCGGAAATGGAATTTATTACAAAACGTTTGTTCGATCAATATATAAGTGGGAAAATAAATACTTTAGGAATAATTCTGGGGGAGAGAAATCATAACATGTTGGCAGACCACATTTTAACTTATATTTCTTCGGAAAGTACCGTTAAATCATTGGTTTTTAAATCTAGGAACGACCATAAAAATTGTACTTTGAATAGCAGGTGTTACCTATTCGAAGAAATAGAAGGTTATATTCTGATTAATAACATCTTCGACGAGAGTAAAATAAAAAATGTTTTAAATACTATTTGGCGATCCAGTGCAATGACAACAGATGCTTATTTCATATTCATTCTTACTTCAGATCCACAGAAGAACTTTGATGAAATGATATTTATATTTGAATATTTTTGGAAGAATTACCGAATCATTAATTTAATAATTGTGTTTTGGACTAACTATATCTCTGATTTCAAAACAGATTTATTTAAGCCATTGGCAAATAATGGTAGTGTGTACTTACTTTCATATAATCATTTCAATGGGCATCTTAATAAACTGATGATAAACCAGTCATTGACATATGGAATTACATCAAATACTTTTATTAATAAATTAAGAAACTTACATGGCCATTCTTTAAACGTTTCTTTATTTTTGCTGGATCCTGTAGTTAAAAAAATTGTTGATAAAATGGGTAAAGTGAGTATCACTGGGCTTCATGGAAATGCTATAAGTATAATCATGGATAAAATGAATGCAACGCCCAACTACTTGAGTCCTTCTGATGGAAAAATGTTTGGTAAAATCTCAAGAAACGGTTCCTTGAGTGGGGCCCTTAGGGATGTAATTGAAGGGCTCACTGAGATAAGTGCTAATTCCGATGCGCTAAGTAGTAAAATGATTAAAAATGTGAAATTCACGTTTCCATACTATCAGGATTGCATAACCTTTCTAGTTCCAAAGTCCAAAAAATATCCTGATTACATGAACACACTTTTACCTTTCCCTCCTGAAATATGGTCAATATACTTATGTACAAACCTAATTCTAATGTTAGTTAGATTGCTGGTTGTGTACTGGGTGTCAGTGCAAAAACAACAACAACAACAACAATATAACTGGGATCTTCTTGAAATGGCTAGGATCTCTATATCAGGAGCTACTGTATATAAATTAAAAACAGTCAGTCACGCATTTTTTTTCCTATCGTGTTCAGTGTTCTCATTCTTGATGACAAGTTCCTATCAAGGATCTTTATCTAGTTATCTTACAGTTCCAAACTTCTACAAAGATATAAATACCTTGGAACAATTTTTTGCTAGTGGTTTAGATATACTAACACTTCAATTATCTGCCAATGATGTAGATAACTACTCTAACGATAAATTTATAGAGTATTATGAGAAACATAAAATTATAATATATGATGTTGAGTCAGCATTAGATTCTGTTACGCGATTTAGGAATTGCAGTGTGATGATTCCAAGTTTTATAGGAAAATATTTGAGTATAAAATTAGGTAATATTTATGGGAAGAGGCCATTGTTGCATTTGATGCAAGATTGTACTTCATTTCCCTTTTCTTCTCTTCTAATAAATAAGAACTCTCCATACTGGAAAAGATTCAACAATATTACCATACAATTATTCGAGAGTGGGATGTTCACTAAATGGAAAGAAGATATTATATATGAAGCCACTCTTATAGCTAGAAGAAATTATACTTCTATATCTCCGGAACCATTATACATGAAACACTTGCAGGCACCATTTTATATACTTATTTTTGGTCAGATTTTGAGTACAATTGCATTCGTTGGGGAACTAATTCATAGTATAATAAATAAATATTACATTTCACATCAAAATAAGAATACAATAAGAATTGCTTGGTAAGACCTGTAAATTTAACACACCACTGTTATTTTTCAAATTGATTTCGATTCTCTCTTACTGGAATACAAGTATACATCCTATAATTATAGCTTTTATAATCCCTAAAACCATTAACGTTATTAGTATTTACGCATATGGCCCGAACAATTAGTAGGACGCAGTGATAACAAAATCTTGTTGTTATATCATAAATAAGAAATCAACGAATATATATTAGCTAAAATTTATACTAAAAGAATTTCAAAAGTTTGAAAAATGATGTTTTAAAACAAACTTCTATATATTTCTAGTTTGCGTACCCGTAATTCATATGGAGTGTTTAAAAAAGTAGCTTTGATTTTTTAGTTTTCAAACTAACCACAGGAAAAAGTAACCAAATCTTAAATCTTGTTTAAATATTATTACTTTATTACTTTAAATTGTGATACCAAGGGCGAAAGTAGGCAGACTAATACACAATGTCAAAATAGAGATATAATCTGAACATGTCATTACGGTAGAAATTTCTTTTGAAGATTAAGTTATATCATAACTTCTCTAAACATAATACTTTGATCTTTAGCCTATTGGTGTTAATAATATATGAAGCACAGCAAAAATAATTTCTTGTTAAAGGTTTGTTATTAAATAAAATCAAAAGGTTGTTTTTTCATTTTTTACCGCTTTTTCCCCGCTTAACCTTTTGATCCCATTTACACTTATTACTCATTTTACACATATTGCCATTCAAGAGTTTTATACCCACGTTTAATCTTGTTATCCTATTTAGCCTAAAGTATTAAGCAGTTTTCTCTTTTTCTCTTACTGCCCTATTTGTCCTTTTTACCCTCTTTATCTTTTTTTTAGCCCCGTTTAAGCTTTCTAACAAGTTAACCTTCTAACATTTTTCCTCTTTTTACCCTTTTGTGGCTTTGTAGTCTTTATATTTTTAGTTTTAGTTACCTCTTTTAACTTTTATACATTTTACAATTTAACAATTTCTACTTTTTTTACCTTTTCATAATTCTCGTTCAATTGTGATATTTGTGACATTCTGGTCTGATTTTTAAAAATTATTTCTGCACGTTTGTTATTATTTCCCTTTTTTAATCGGTTAACCTTTTACAGTTTTTATTATTTTAGGCCTTTTCCCCATTTTAGACCCTTTTTACATTAATTATTCTGCATAGCTTCAGAGAAATATTTAGGGTAAGAAGTATAGATATATTCCGTTCACGATAGGTTTTTACCTGGATGACAGTTTGAAAATCATATATTTAGGTTTTGGATTGCCAACACTTGTAAAAGATTACAGTTTTGTTATAAATGTAAAGATCTTTAATTACCTGTTATAAATTACATTTAAAATAACGTAAACTTAAATTTTCTCATACAATTTCATTTTTTTAAATAATTTCTTTTTATCCATCTCTAAACAATATTTTAAACATAATTAAAAGTACTTATTTTTCGTTTTGGAACGTTACTGATTTTGTGTTATATAGTGCACACATCAATATCTGTTAATAAAAACATCATATTTACTTGAAAAAGAGAAAAGTGTTGTCATTTTTTTACATACAATAAATTATATCATGATTATTTTATCGTATTTTGAAATATTTAACTGAATAAAATATTGTCATCACTGCGTGTCTGCATCATTGTATAAAACTTGTTTACCGTTATGTTCAATCATATGGTTTAGATTCATCAGTCACCATTTTGAAGCTATGTTCGTTAGAAGTTCTTGTGGTAGTGGTGTTAATCTATTTTTTAAGGGGAATAAAACTATAAACTTTGTTTCCGACCTCAAATAATATATAAATAATATTGGCCTAAATTACTGTGGTTAACTATCACATTAATATATTACCATCTGTTTTCATTACAGTCATCCAAAGTGATAGATGTCAGCTGTTGGCGTATTGATATATTAGGGATTATTTCTAGTAAAATTTTGAGCTGTCATCCAGGTAAACTTAGCTCGTGAATGACTTATAGTTGTAGTTGTTTAAATGTATGAAAGATGTAGAGAATAAAGTGTGTAGGCTTTAAAAGGTGTAGATATTAAAGGGTGTAGGGTTAAAAGAGTAAAAGGCAAAAAAGGTTAAAATGATTTAATATATAAATTTAATAAATAAAAGCAATTCATTAAAAACAAATCACAACATTTAACAAATTAATATATCATGAGAACATGAGAAGAAGAATTGGTGTAGAGAGTAAACATTTTGTTTACTCTCTATGACGACCAATCTTCCGTGGCCACCAAACTAGAATACACATTTTATGGAATGTAATCTTTAAGCTTTCTCGTGGCGTTATTATTTCTTCATTTATGTGGTTTTTAAATAATAAAAAAATGTAATAAAAATTTATTAATTCTTGCTTTTAGGTGCACATGTTTGTAAACCGAGTAATAATATTTAAAACTCAGACCTCTCTTTGCATTATATATAGTGCAACGCTCATGACAGATATACAAATTCCGCATTTTATTAGTATATACTAACAAGGAATACATAAAAATATGATAATTTTACTAGTGCAAGGCAAGAACTGTCAATTAAATTTAAGTCTTTTTGCTCTCCAGGCTAAGAACATTTACAATGTATATATGTAGGGTCATGGTAGTATTGAACTATTATGTAGCTGTAAGAATATATTATGTAAAATTCAATTTTGATACAAGAATATAAGTTCCTTATTTATATAATGTATTTCATAGTATTTTATCAAACCTTGTACTAGAGTTAATAGATTCATACCCACAACAGTGATTCTCTCTTACTGAATTCAATCTTGTATTATAATTTGTTACATATTTTGTTTTTAAATTAATTTTTAACATTGAAATGTAGTCAAAATACATTTAGTCCATTCGCAATAGGAGTTGTGATAACTAGCATCTAGCAAAAGCAATAAATTTTTCTCTCATTTATCCATTCTACAAACCCTATGATCTGCAATAGCATTATAATAAAATAAGGATTTATCGTTACTATTGGCAGTCACTATCATTCACAGTAAACAATGTATTTAATAATGTAATACTTTCAACTGTTTATACGTCTTCTGATAGTTGTTAATTGCCATCACTCCTATAATGAATGACCACATAGCTTCAAATAAATATAATTGAGCATAAATCTGTATGGACATTCTACACCACCCAATATTTGTTATTACTGGCTGAACGTAATTCAACGTAGTTACGTTTTGTTAATATGGACACTGCACCGATTATCAAGTATGGATATTTATTCAACATGCTGGTAGGAATTATTGATCAGCTTCACAACACAAATAATAAAACATTATTTTTCAAGGTTTAGATGAGCTGTGATAATCAAGTGAATAATATAATAAATATATAGGTTTTGAGCTCAATCTGTAGAAAAGGTATTGAATCTCAAAGTCAATATGTTTGGGGTAATCGCATATTATGCAGTCCAGTCTATGTTTGTTGATAAATACTTTAATCTGTGGTTCAGTTATTTCGCTCATTACACAAAGGAAAGTAAAGACATAGTACAAAGAATAAAAGTGAATACACTTTAGTGGTATAAAAATTGAATTTGGAATATAAATGTTAAATATTGTAATTTCAATAAACATATATTTCTATCATTTTTATTTGAAAATACTTATATCATTTTTAGTGTGTTACATGCATACATATTTATACATTAATCACGTATTTACTCTTTTTTAACTTTTTCACTTATAAAGACTATTTTGAAGGGTAAAATTGTCTATCTAGGGATTATAATAATTGATTATTGAGGTGTTTTTTTGGTCACCCAGACCGCAAAATAAAAGGGCTACAATTCTGTATGTGCCCATGCCCGTCCTGTCTATAAGTCTAAATGGCAGTCTCTTCCTTGGGATACAGCCAAAATAGATATTTGAAATAATTTCTAATTTAATACTTGATTTAAAATTAATGTCCCATGCTTTTTGTTTTTTAAATTTTGAATCAATCCCTTAAAGTAAGAGTAATTTACTTAAGATTAATTTTTGAAAACAATTTTTTTTTATGTAAATTTCAGAATTGTCCAACTGGATGTTTGTGGGGTACTTACACATTAAAATTACTCTCTCTTCTTATTAATTATGAAAATATTCTATCGATGTAAGTTTAATGATCTTTAACTATCAAATTTTTGAAAATGGTTTAAACAATTTTGTTTAAAATGAATAAAGGATATTTTGAACGTGAAAAATGTTACTGAGACTGGTTTATTCTTATTTTTTCTATGAGTTGGTGGTTGATGATAAGTTTTTGGAAAATAAAAATATTCTGAAAATAGCTTTAATGAGATTAATTAAAATTGTTATATCTTGCCGACTGTTTGAAATTTTTAATACACTGTGCACATGTATTCAGCGTGGAATTATTTTAATAATAGCTAACTAATAGCCATTAATATTGGACAGATTTTCCAAATGGGATTTTTCACTAAGGCTTCAGATGTATAATTTGAAGAGTTTTACGTAATGAATAAAAAATATAGTCTTATCCTCTTTCTGGTAAGTATTATTTTGATGATTAGCTTATTAAAATATTATTTTTTAAACATGATTTAATAAAGCTTTATCTATACTGATTACTAAACAAAGTTTTGATCTGTACCTAAGTCTCCTTAGAACTTTAGAACCTACTAACTGATGGGATATATTTTTATTTTATGTATATTTTTACTAAAAAGGTTTTTAGCTATTGATCAAACAAATAAATAAAAGTTTTTTACATTTTTTGTTTGAGAAAGATTGACCAAGGATGAATTCTCCAATATAATGTAGAATTTATCTGTTTTCTGTATATATTGATCTTTCATCTCCATATCTAAAAATAATTACAAATATCTTTCAATAGTGAATCAAAAGAATTTTTTTTTAGTTTAGTTGGTTGTTTTGAAATCACAGATCCCTATAAGAGAGTTTTTGTATTTAAATTTTGGGTCATAACTTGAGAACTACTATAGATGTTAATGTTCGATTTTTATATAATGTTGAATAATTTATAAATGTTTTTGGCTTTAAAATTATCATTGACTTCAAAAAGCTTAGCAATGAAGTAAAATACAATACAAGGGAGTGTCCTATGTACAGTACACTGTGGGTTTACCAAAGTGATGAGCTACACAAGTGCAGCTACTGTTATGAATTCAGGAAATAAATGGTACGTATATTCGCACGAACTTTCTCGCTCTAATTTCTAAAAATGGAGATGTTTATTCAAAACTCGTAATACATGTGAAACGAAATAATATACACTAACAAACTCCAAAAATTTCGCTATATTTTCTTAAGACCTTTTTTAATGATGGTTTTAAATTCTATAATCTCATTTTAAAGAATAAATTAATGTCCTTATTTGTATATTATATATTTGTATATTTGTATATTTGGACCAATAAAAAAATCAATATTGGGTCCATAGAGGTCAACACTTGGTATTAAAATTTCAACTTCCGGTTAAAATTCTCGACATTTTACTAGGGGTTGCACATCTTCTAGTTATCGCTTTGCTATTAAATTCTTCATTTTTAAATGTAGACCAACAAAAAAGGTAAATATTTACTAGTGAGTATAAAATGATAGAAATAGATCACTGTTGTAAAAACATATCCCCTAAGATGTTCAAAGAGAGAGAACATACACCTTTTGAGGGAATTAATAATATTTACTTAATCTATGGCGTTAAAGAATTATTACGTTAAAACTAAAGTAGTGTCTCTTCACAACTTAAACTCACAAAATTGTATTAATTTATTTGCCAATATCTCAGAAACTTATGACTTCATAAAAATAGATTTCAAGTAAAAGTTTTTTAGTTTTTAAGAGTACAACAATTTTGTAATGGTAAGTTATTTAGTATCTCAAATAGTTACGGGGATACGGAAATATTCCGCTTTAGTAAAGTATAATAAAAATAATCTTTATTGAAAAATGAAAATATTAATTTTATTTATAATCTCAATCAACGCATCGCTAAGACATTTTATAAAAATCGTTAGAGTCAAATTTGAGAAAATTTATCTTTTATAATTTCGTACTTTATTATACTACACTTAATTTTAGGGTTAGGCAGACACACAGAGAGACGGTATTTCAAAAACCAATTTTAGGGTTTGGGTTGTTATGATAGGTCGACATCAATCAATATAAACCTTTTTTTTAAGGTCGCAATATTTTACCTTTAGTGTTCAAAAGTTAAGAAATGTATATATTTGCAAATAACTTGAAAAATGTTAGTTTTATAAAAATACGTTTCAAGTAAAGATTTTTATATAAATATATCTACATATTTTTAATGATAATGGGTCGTCCATAAACCACGTAACGCTTTGAAGGGGGAAGAGCTAATATCTACATGATCTTGCATAGGGGGAGGCTGGAGTACAACAAAGTGTTACGTAACACAAGTCTTAAACTCAAATTCTAATCTTTAAAAATAATCTTAACGTTTATGTTTTTACCTTTGATAAACATACTTATAGATAACTTCCAAATAAATATCCGTGGAGTTGAAAATGCAAGTTTAGCACTTAATTTGTTCATTAATATTTCAAATGCGTTTCTAGCTGGCATTGTCTTCCCAAAACTACGCCGACCAAACACATCCGAAAACACATATTTTCATGAGCATGACAGTGACATGTTTATAATCACGGAATTTGTCTGGATTTAACCAATCTACTGACCCCCTCACGTGCGTTTAGTTGCACAGGAGTTGTCAGTAAAATAGGCCTTAATTTTTAAATATATTTGAGTTTAAATTTAATTTGAATTCACACTGCACATTCTCTTACATTGGCCATGAATGATCACTTTTGTTGTATAAAAACAAAAATAATTTCTTCAAAAAGAAGATACTTGTTCATTGCTTGCGTATAAAAAGCGATATCCAGAAAAAAAATAGTGTAAGAGTCTCAAAAATATGTTGTAGTTAAGTGGAAAGAAGCAAAAATACAGAATTTTTCTCAAGGAAAGTTTGAGGAGTCCATCAATAGTGTTATTTCTTCGTACCAGTATCGTGTTATGAAAAGTATTATTTTCAAATGGTGGGTTGTATTTAATCCTATACCTTTTCCCTTTTGATAAATCTAGTATGTATGTATATAGATCCAACTATTATACACACGCTACGGTGACCACATTGTCTAAATTGTCATTCTTTCAGTAAACTAGTCTGCCGATGTTAGGGGCTATAAGATTTGAATACCAGTCAGGTTTACTGAAGGTTGTTTACTCAGACTGTAAACCTGACATCCATATCATAATTATAGCAGAGGTTTTTCATTATTTACCTGAGGAATTTGAGCTCGACGTATTTATGTCTGTACTAGTCTGTCTGTAAGTGTAGCTATCAATAAATAATAATACTCTCTGAAATCATTTATATTCATAATTAAAATGGATTTTAATAAGTATTAAATCTGAATCCCTCCTTTAGTATCACAAAACTTCCATATGAAATAATGACATTTATTCTTGGTGAGAAAAGTTACGGAACACAGGTTGTTGGGTGGGGGGGGGGTGGGGGGGGGGGCTAGGCTAAATGTCTACATAGTGTTACATGGGCGGAGAAGGGTTAAAAGGTAAGAAACAAGTGTTACGTGGTTTATGGAACACTCAAGTAATGGAATATCTCAAATAGTTACGGATATGTTATAGAAAGTAAGATAATATGCACCAGACTGGAGCCCTTAAATTTATTTTGCCTAAAATTTGAAAGCAGCCATTTTGTTTATAATATTAATCAAACTTAGAAATGTAATTTAATTAAAATCGTTAGAGCAGATTTTGAGAAAATCGATTTCTCTTTTTGGCCTTCAGTAAACTATCCTTAATTTTAAGGATAGATATCCATTTCCAAAAACTCCATGGGGAAACCCTATGAAAACCCTAAATACCAAGGTTTAGCCCGACCTTTAAAATAGCTTAGGCTCTACATTGAAATAGGGAAAGATGGAAACACAAAAACATTTTTTTTTTATTCGAGGGGATCATGAAATGGCGGAATTCATTAAAATGTCGAGTTTTTTTTTTGACGACACAATACTCTTTACACCTGTAAGATAGAGATAAAGTAAGATCAGACCCAAAGATATGGTATGGGAGATCCACCAGATGCTTGTATCACCGCCTCACGACCCTTTATTAACACAGGGGTGGACTATATATACCTTTTCACAATTAAATGACACTTATTACAGTGATTGCAGCTGATATATCTGTGTGCATTTATTCATTTCCCCACCAAAGCTGTAAATATTGAAGTTGCAACAGATCTGTCCAAAAACAATTTCATTAATCCACTAACTCGCTTCATTTTCTGTCTTGAATTATGTTCAGAAATGTATTCTGACTGTGGCATCAACTTCGTGGGAGCCTCTACTCAATTGAAGAAAATAACGATAGCATTGTGCACTTCTGTTATTTTGGAAATGATTAAATTATAACACATTTAATGATCATTATTGGGAGAAAAATGATGGAATTTTAACCATGAACTCAACCTCACTGGAAATAGACACGTAATAAACAATGCGGATGAAAAATTTGTTAAAAGTAAATAGCCTAAAGATGTGGGTTTTTCCATTACAGTGACTTCGAGCGAGTAGGTCAGAATCTTTCCTAGTAAACCAATTATTTTAATATTAATTTTGTTTTACTATCCACTTGCGTCGTGTGAACGAACCGGTTAGTAGATGACCAGTCCTGAACACGCGTATTGGATTTAATAGTTCACAAAAGATTTTTATAATATCTGGAAGGCAGAATGACCAACAAAGTGTTAATTTTCTCGTTGAATGTAGAGTTCAAGAGAATCTGGGGAGTGTTTAAAGCCCTGGTCGAAAAAAAATATATATTTGAGGCTGGTTTCTTTGGAATATATAGTGCGGAAAATGGACATGTCCAATTTTAGTCTAAAGAATGTTACAAAAATGATTTAAAAAAATTCCTTTATAATTGTAACCAAGAAAGTTTAAAGTTAAAAAAAACCAAATCTAGTGACTCTGGTGATGACCAAGTTTACAAGTAAACGCTAAACCATTAAATACATAGTGAAGAATTCAAACAAAACGGAGAAAGAAGTCTCCAGTAACGTGGTAAGTATTAGATTTACCACAGTGTACTGGAGTGACATTTGTGCTGCAAAAATTTAAAATACTACCCATCGACTTGCATATTTTCAACAAATTATTTAATTGTGTTTTTCTAGGTTTAAAGCATGTGAAATATGATAAATCTATCTTTGGTTTGAAATTTTGCTTTCTCTAATGTATTATTATTATTAATATTAAATTATTGGGAAATACTTTCCCCAAAAATGCCCAAAGTCACCCCATTATACTGTAGTAATAAATAATAGTCTACTTGTTATAAAATTAGGTATAATATTAGTAACTAAGGAACTGTTTACAAAAATAGTAATAGTTAATAGTTCTAATTGGCAAAATATTTTCTATAAGTTTATTTAAGGTAAAGTATTAATAACCAAGAAAATATTTACGAAAATAGTAATATTTAATACATTTTTAGCAGCACAATATTTTCAATACATTTGTTAAATTTTGAAAGTTAGATAAAGTTAACCGTACACTTTGTTTCTTACCAATTATCTCTAATAGTCCCTCAAAGTGCAAAGTATTCACCAACACATATGCATACACAGAGATTACCTAGGGTTAAGGAAATTTAATAAATCATATTGTTTTGCCAATCAACTTCCCCCTCTCCACAGAGGTAATCTTTGTTCTTTCCTTCAACTTATCCTCGATCTTTTTGGATCTGTAATTATTTCATAATCGACATATTTCTGGAAATAAACTGATTTCAAATCTCCGCTGGCCTTGGTTGATAATTGCATTTAAATATCTTCATAGTCTACATATTCCGGGGGGTATGTACGTATTTACGGAAGTTATACGCAACAAGTTAAGCAATGAACATACATGTTTAGTGATTTTCACTGTTGTTTTAACCTTGACCTGGCTTGGTATTACACAAACGCTGAAGCAGGATTACAGAATAACAAACACGTTCCCATCAATCCGTCAGGCGTTAATAAGCTCGTAATTGTATATTTTCTCATAAGCTATAATCAATTATCGTGTCTAGGATCTTAGCAATTATTGTTTCAATGGGAAGGCATCATTCCCTATCAACAATCCACCCTGAGGACACAATGAATTATTTTCCAATAGGGGGACAATCAGTTCCTTTGGAAAACTCCTCCATCTGCATTTCGGCCGTATGATCCTATAGCTATATATCTGAAACAAAATTCATGGTCTACCCCTCTTAGTAAAACAATGATGTTTGTGCATTTATTGTTAAAGTATTCACTTCTTGAGCTATGTGTAGCTTTAATTACCACATGCTTCCCATCCATTGCACCGCAGCATCCTGATAAGTTCCACTTATAACTAAAAATGCATTGTATCGATTGCCACTGCTCCATAATTGGCACTTAGAGCCAACATATAATTACTTTAAACGCAAACAAACACATTTATTTGGTTATTATTGGAACTGGATAAGGAAACTAAGTTAGAAGAAGAAAGACAGGGAAATTCACAGAATCTTGTGGTTGAATTCAACGCTAACGATGACTATAACAATGTAAGTGAAATAAATGAGCAAACTTATTTGTACACTACTCCTAAGATTAACAATAACATAGGCACGCAATCATTTAACTCTTCTAAACGTTCAAGAATAAGTAGCATTACTGCAGCTGTGTATGAACTTGAAAATCAGGACAAAGATCTTAGCGTCTCATTTGAAACACTAATAAAAGGAGAGGACAAGTGTGATGTAGTGCTGAAGCACATTGTAATACAACTTCGACAACTACCAGTGGCATATTTTATCCAGACAAACGTTGAAACTCAACAAATACTAACTAAATATAGGCTACAGAACATTTACAACCAGAGGGAACAAAAGCTACCTTCAGTTGAAGCATAACCTACTATTACAACTGAAAATACACCATCGTCATTCTCAGCACTGTACTCACCTCAAGACACGATATCCACCATCTCAACTAGCTCGACAGGATATTTTGATAATACATGTGATTTGGTAAACCAAGTACTGAACAGTGCTGTAGTTGAATATTATAACGAATCGTATTAATGTGTGAATATTTTCTATGAGGTATTGTCTAGTTTAGATTTTACGGATGAATTCCTAATTTATATATTATCATATTTGGATTGCCACTTATTATTTTTCCAACAAAACGATACAAATATTTAGGAAGGTATTTTTCAAATTTAAAAAAATATTTAAATGTACTTCAAATCATTTAACACACACACATTTTCAATTATTACTTTATTTTGATTAATATTTATGCTGTAAAATAAATTCATTATGAGGAGTTAATTAATAATGTACTACTTATATAATATAATCCTTCAGGCCTTCGCTAATGGCTTCACATACTTCTGGGACCATTTTAGATATGGATGCCTTCGATACTGTGACGTTATTTGCCACCTGGCCATGTATTCCCCTATATTTTTTACTTTTTGTGAATAGTTTCCAATTTAAATTCATGTGAAATTAAACACTTCAAAGTTCGGCCACTGTATTGCCAACCTGAAAAATAATACTATTTACATCCATTTAATAAAGTAAAAGGACTGAAGGAACAACGTATAACATTATTTTAAATAATTTAAATAAGGAATTTTGATTTAAGGGAGAACAGTTACCTTTTATTAAACATATTATTTATCTTTCTAAGAAGTTTGTTGATGCTTCTTCTATTTATTTTGAATGTCGGCCATGATTGATTTCAACGTATACGCAGATCTGTCAAACAAGTGAGCGGTGGGCCTCGTGATTGTAGAAGAGGACACGAGGAAAGATGTAAATAACTCCAAAGTAGCGCACTTTTCAATTCTGAAAGATAGAAATAAACATTTAATTCTTTAAAAAAATATTGTTCACATTCATTGGGATATATTTCAATCTTTATCTTAAATTTGCATTGTATTTGATTTTTATCCCTAGTTCATAGCCAAAATTGTATCCTTTAATTTTTAATATATTAGTTTTCTCTTTGGACTTGGAAGTAAGGAATAGATCATTTTTAATTTTGATTTTGGAAGTCTTTTGGTAGGAGACAGGGTCTTCTTCCTCGGTGTTGGTCTAACATGGAGCCAAATCTGTGGAGCTCGTAATTTAATTTATTTTAAAAGTAAATTAATGGTTGTATATTAAAGTTCAAGGTAGCAAATGGAAAGCTAAGTTTTTGTGCAAGAACTAGACTGTTTATTTTTTTGTTTAAAGTGTGGAAGAATTAGCATCACTAAAGTGAAACAAATTTCTGAAGTTGGTGTTGTTTCAATATTGACTAATTCATTGGTGAGGTCAAGCCAACTCTTCAACTTTAAATTCACATTTTTTTTACTTCTATCAAAAATCAGAATTCATGTAAGAACTTTCAGAAAGACTAATTCAGAGAATTAATTAACATTTTATTTTATGTATAAATATTGATTTTTGTTGTTGTTTCTCTTCTTTTTTGTTTCAACAATACTATTTTATTTGGTCCAATTAGAATTATAACTATGCGGAATTCCATAGGTAGGATTGAGATGTGGTAAAGAAAGAAGCAATAATAAACACACAAAAGTTCCAATAATTGTTATTTTATACATTTATTTTTATTTAAATTGTTCATGTTTTAATTTAAGTACTCCCCAGTGGTCTCGAATAATAAGAGTCGTCGTGACACTGTCTTAATTAGCCGAGTTAAATTTTTTTCTTTTTGATTATTTTTTTCTCCTTGATCATAGGAGTGGCGCCCAACAATTAGCACAATTTTTATACATACTGACATTAACTGTTGTTATGTAAACAAGATTCAGAAGATACTGACACAGAAAGTTATAATTTATACATATAACATTTTTTTTTTCATTACAATACACGGAAAACGATGGGTAGCATTCTAAAGTTTGTTGCTGAAGCAAGGAAAGGCAGCGTTATTTTCAATTTTACTCTCGATGGTACAGCTTCACGCAATGTTGTGTCTGCGCCTTGGATAGTTTATCCTGGTAGATTAAAAAATATATAAACTTCTTCGGCGTTATTCTTATAATTGCTCTATCTGCACGTGGATCGCGATTAAATAGATATTTCAATATTGTTGATGATGCTCCTAGAGAACTCTTAAGCAGCGTTACCTTTTCCACACACTCTTTGTCCTATTACTTATCTCCTTATTTATGATATCTGCTTCTTTATTATACAATATTAAAGAAAATGTTCTTATTACCTTACGAATAGGAACTATACGAGCTTAAGACATTTTAACGTACGATCACCGTAACTATCCACCTGATTAAGAAGGCTAACTACTATCTTATTGATTAGCCAATAGCTCGCAACATGTGAATAGCCAGGGTCAGTACAGAAAAGCCCAGTAGCTGTCCACCCAGTCATAAGAACAGCTACTGTCTTACTGTCTACCCTGTGGCTCGCACCGTTTAAGCCATGCTTGACAGTAAACTCAAAAAATATTTTTAATCTGATATCTCACTAACCATGTACATATATATATATTTATTTAAATTAAAAACAGTTTAATTTTCTAATTATATCAGAACTTTTATTATGAAATTTGAAAATTGAATTTGAGTCTCTATGTGCTAGTGGTCTATGTTTAAGAAGCTTATTATTATTTTTTAGCATCACATCTTTCTAACCGTTCATGTTATACGCCTATACAAAAGAGTTAATATTTTTTTATAATAATGGTTATTTCAAAATATATATTGTAAGCAACCACCCTAAGCCTCAAACTCTAAGCTAGTGTGAACTGATCTAAGGGCATACATAAACTACTATTGTAATAGTGTGGGATGCCGTTTGAATGGATTACCTTGCTCAGGAATGTCAGTAGTCACGATCACTAACCTAGGGATAACCAGTTGTCATAGGACCTGGATATAAGTGGAAGATAACACACGCACATATTATAAGGATTATACGGGCGCTAACATCAAATCAGTTTCCACTATAAAATGTCAGCCTACTACAAGAAAGTCCCGAACTGGATCTGCCCAGCTCATTACCGGATCACCTTATAAACAAAAGCTAGCAAAGTCGCAGAAAAAGGGTCGTTCACCAAAGAGAAACGGTAAGACCACGACTATCGAGAAACGCTTTGTATTGAAAACACAGGTTTACCATCGTAATAAAATGGCTGCTAAACATACGGAATCTTCAACAGGATCTGAGTATAATATTTCACTAGTTGATTCTGAGGACGATCTTGATTTTGAAAGTGAAAGTGAATCTGATGCACAGTGTATTATTTGTGCAGGACTATTTTCTGATGACCATGAAGGTGAGAATTGGGTTCTATGTGTGGTATGCAACGAATTAGCACACATAGATTGTGTTGATTCATCTAATAAACAATTTTGTGTGTGATTTGTGCCTTTAAAAAATGAAAAAAAAACACTTTTTTCTAAATAATTAATTTCTTGTGTAAGGATAATTTAACATCCCCAAATTTTAAGCCCTAGGGTTCCTAATTTGGGGAGGCGTATGTTTTTTTTTTAATTATTCAATCTTAAAATTTTCTCATATGTGATACTTTCTTTTGCACTAAAGTGAGGGCATTTGTCTCAAATATTCATTGTATTATCTTATGTTTCCTTTTAACTAAAAATATTTTTACAAAATAATCCCTAAATTAGGCAACTTTCCTCTACAATAGTGACTAGTGAATTAAAAGTAATCAGATCTCTTTTGAAATTCAATATTTTAGTGTATTGTGGCAGTGTAAATAACTTATTGAACTTATACTCTTCTATAGTCTCACTTGAAATCAACAAATTGAAACAAAACATAACAATTTAATACAATGAAAAAATATAATGATGTGCCCTTTTACAAACAAAACCATGATTCAAATACATACTTTATGGGTCATCTGCATGATGACATATAGTAGCATAATCGTTTACAAATGAATATAAAAACATAAACATTTTTTATTCAATTAAGATTTATATTATAAAAGTAGAATTCAATATAAAATTACAATTATGGTAGTTGAAATTAAAGTTGAAATAATGATTATAATAACAATATTAATGTATTACAATGTAACCTAAAAAGAACTGAATGTGGATTAGTTAGATATAAATTGATTAGATAAAAGAATATATTGACAATGGATATGATTTTACAAGAATAGGACCATCTTACTTAAAACATGAATATATAACATATTAAATAAATTAAAAATTAAAAAACATAATATTTTAGGTTAAGATAGATAAGTAAATATGGCAAGAATCAAAAAATATAATATTATTAAATTATTGATTGTTGAGGATTGATAATGATGATTTAAAATTTATATTTTAATACAGAATTCTGTCTTATCTGCTTTAATGCTCTTGTTCCTTTTTTTCTTTATGGCTGGTGTAATTTTAGCCCAAGTTGCTACATGTTTCGGCGTGTCAATACGACGCCATCATCAGGCAATTCACGCCTTTAATATAAGTTTGTCATTATTGAAGAACTGAAACTGATCTTTGATTAGGTTACATTGTAATACATTAATATTGTTATTATAATCATTATTTCAACTTTAATTTCAACTATCATAATTGTAATTTTATATTGAATTCTACTTTTATAATATAAATACGTTTCCTTACTACAATACATCATGTTCTTCATTAATCTTAATGCTACCCAAGCATACAAGTATAGAAAGTTTATTAACATTAAAATTAACTTAAAAATGACCAACGCAAACTTATGGTTCAACTACCAGTGTATTGCTAATAATCTCATCCCTAAATTTGCTAGGAGCAATTATAAATCTAAACATTTCAGGATTATAAAATTTAATGAAACAGTTCAAAAAGCCAGAATCAAAAATGAAATAGCGTATTTACACAAAAAACAAAATTTCCTAAATTTGCAAGCCTATCAATTACATCTAGAACTCAGCAATTCTATCCACCCTACCATTCGGAATGACATACTACGTCACATTCAGGAAAAAGAAAAGACGATTTTAACTAGAAAACACATCAACCTCCAAAACAAGATTAATAACCTGATCAAACAACAGAAACCTACACAAAAGCTAACCCCCCAAAGCACTCACACATTTTATCCCAGAATTCTGAATTTAACTAATTTAAAACTTTCTCAGGAGGAAGAATCAATTCTCATAAAGGGTTACAAATTCAACTGTTTTAATTATTCCATCACAAACAAAATTCACTCATATATAATTGACTGTGAGGAAGCCATTAAACACATCGATCACGAAACCAGAAACCAAACTAGATACTTAATTGCCACCAAAATCCAGAAAATCATTAATAACAACAATAACCAAAACAAAACCTACCCAAAAGAACTTATTATCCTCAAACATCTTAATAACAAATTCAAAACTAATAGCATCATAAACGTCAAAGCGGATAAAGGAAATACCATAGTGCTTATACATCACAACGACTATGTCTCAAAAACCATGGATTTCTTAAATAGCAGCAACATCACCGTACTGAAAAGTGATCCCACCACTAAATACCAAAAAGACATCAAAACCACACTAAAAAACGCTTCTCTAATTTTTTCTCCAAAGGACAGCTTCAAGTTCATCAACATGAACCCCAAAGCCCCTAACTTCACTTCTCTTCCTAAAATTCACAAACCTAATATCCCTATCCGGCCCTTAGTCAACTATCAAAATGCCCCTGCCTATAAAATAACCAAATTTCTTGCCAAAACACTCCAACAGAATTTACAACTTCCATATATTCATAACGTCAAAAGCTCTTATGACCTAATTAACAAATTAAAGAATATAAGCATAAGTAACCAATCAAAATTCTTATCCCTTGACATATCCAATTTATATACAAATATTCCCATAAATGAGACCATAAACATCACAAAAAACATTCTTGAAACTAATAATGCTTCTTCTGAATATATCACACAAATCATCTCCGTTTTAATTACCGTCTCCAATCAAAACTATTTTCAATTCAACAATAAATTTTTCTCTCAAAATGATGGATTAGTTATGGGTTCACCTATTTCAAGTCTTATGTCTGAAATCTTTCTACAACAATATGATCACAAAATCTTAAATGAACTCAAATCCTTAATCAACGTAATATTTTATTGCCGATACGTCGACGACATTCTGGTAATCTATGAACCTCTTCCTAACTCTTCTCAACATGATCTGACTTATAGTATGAATAACATTCATCCCAACCTCAAATTCACAGTAGAACATGAAGTCAATAACAGCATCAACTACCTAGATCTTTCAATAACAAAGAATAAACTCAACCTTTTTGAATATAAAAACTATCGAAAACCCACGCATACAGATATCATCATTCCAAATGATTCTAACCATCCACCTATCCACAAAAAAGCAGCTTTCAACAGTTTAATCTATCGACTACTCCATATACCTCTAAACAAGAAAAACTTCAAAATGGAACTCAGCGTTATCAAGCAATTAGCTGCATCCAATGGTTACTCCCATTCATTCGTATATCGGATCCTTCAGAAACAAAAATATCAACTAAACAACACAACTACTCTAAAAAACCTTCATACCAATCCTGACAGCCAAAAAAAATGGATCAAATTTAATTACACTGGCCAAGAAATTAACAACATCACCAACATTTTCAAAAAACATAAACTCAAAATCGCTTTCAGCACCAATAACAATGTCAAAAAACATATCAACAACTCCAACCTCAATAAAGTTAACCAATATCAACACAGCGGTATATACCAACTCACTTGTGAGTGCAATAGCGTTTACATAGGTCAGTGTGGACTTCAAATTTCGACTAGGTATTCCGAGCATATAAGTGATTTCAAACACAATAGGAATAAATCCAAATTTTCAGAACATCTAAAAACATCCGGTCATCAACCAACCCCCATGGAAAAATGTATGAAACTTTTACACAAATCTCAGAAAGGCACAACCATGAATACGGCAGAAAACATATTTATTCAAACTGCCATACTTAACAACAGAAATATTCTCAATGAACAAACCCACTTTGGAAATCAAACACATATTAATACTCTAAGCCACCTACCACAGCATACAAAAATGAAATAATTTCTCTTATATTCCACGCCCATCCTTCCATATCAGTAATTAACATGTTCAGGCCAATATCAAGAAACTTAAGAACTTTATCCATCTCCCTACTTATCATTCCACATCCTTTTTATTTTTTATATTTTTATATTTTCTGACTACAAATTTACACCAGTTAAATTCCTATCTATCTGCACCCCCCCCCCCTTTTTATATTTTATAAATCCTGATTAAAAATTTTATACCAGTTTAATTTACATATCTATCTGCATTTCGCTCCAACAATATTAGATTCTCATTACCATATAAAATTCAATCTCTTTAATTTCTTTCATTTTCTTCTAGAACAAATATTGACTCTGTTCATATACACATGATTATATTACACCTTCTAAAATCAGTTTCAACCCTTCAATACTGACAAACTCATTTTAAAGGCATTAATTGTAAATACGATATTTCATTATTATATTCACGTTAATTTATCTATCTATCTGCATTTCACTCCAACACTATTAGATTCTCAATACCATATAAATTTCAATCTCTTTGGTTTCTTACATCTTTCTTCTAGAACAAATTTAGACTCTGTTCATATACACATGGTTATATCACACCTTCTAAGATCAGTTTCAGTTCTTCAATAATGACAAACTTATATTAAAGGCGTTAATTGGTAAATACAATTTTCATTATTATATTCACGTTCAACCTTTGCATATTCTTTTCTACGTATAACATTTCACACTGGAATTGTACCATAATTTGTTTTGTTTTTAATCTATAGCCTGATGATGGCGTCGTATTGACACGCCGAAACATGTAGCAACTTGGGCTAAAACTACACCAGCCATAAAGAAAAAAAGGAACAAGGGCATTAAAGCAGATAAGACAGAATTCAGTATTAAAATATAAATTTTAAATCATCATTATCAATCCTCAACAATCAATAATTTAATAATATTATATTTTTTGATTCTTGCCATATTTACTTATCCATCTTAACCTAAAATATTATGTTTTTTAATTTTTAATTTATTTATTATTTAATATGTTATATATTCATGTTTTAAGTAAGATGGTCCTATTCTTGTAAAATCATATTCATTGTCAATATATTCTTTTATCTAATCAATTTATATCTAACTAATCCACATTCAGTTCTTTTTAGGTTACATTGTAATACATTAATATTGTTATTATAATCATTATTTCAACTTTAATTTCAACTACCATAATTGTAATTTTATATTGAATTCTACTTTTATAATATAAATACGTTTCCTTACTACAATACATCATGTTCTTCATGAATTAAGATTTAGTTTAATTTTAATTGAAATGTCATTAATTAATTATTAAGTATAAGATTATTAATGGAATGTACTTAACGTCTTTCGAAAACAAGTTAATTATTATTTAGAAAGAATAGTTTGCATTCGTTACGATGGATCTATAAGGGGTGCTGATCCAAATCAATATGGATTCCCGTTTGTTCATTTATAGAAAATATGTTAATTACGGGATAGTTAAACCTTTAGATATATAGTCCTTTAAATTATGAGGAATTTTCACAAAGTATTGTTCTTTTATACAAATGAATATAAAGTTATCCTCCTTCCACAAAATTTGAAAATTTGAAAATAAATATTCTTCCTTTGGATTCAGCTGTAATGGTTGAAGATAAGCAAAATAGAAATGCTTAACAAACTGTTAATCACTCCTCAACTTATTTAATCACCATTCTTTAAAACAAAATTTGCAGGAGACCTCAATTCTATTCCGGGATTATCTACCCAAATTTAAACAGTCATAGACACAATATTCACTAACTAATCTATTAATTTATATTTATAAATGCTGAAAAGTTCTTTAAAATATTTTAAGTATAACATATTTTATTGCAATAATAACTATATATTCTTCGAAATATAAAAATCAGAAATAAAAATTAAATGTCAACAAAGCTGTTAATACTGATCTTATTCAAACCTCCTCGATACAACGCTCGGAACCGATAAAATAATATGTTATTATGATTATTAAACCTTAAAACACAAAATATTTAAAACCCATAGTCATTATAATTATAATAATTCTTATTTTACTATTATTATTATTATTATTATCACATTTAAAGAAAAAACATTTGAGTAAATAAAAAGATTAAATAGTTTCCCATGAGAGGCGAGATACTTATTCTGCTTTCAATGTCATTTTTTTGAAATAATCCATCCTCCGAAGCAGGGTTAGCTATTTATCTACGATCTTCTTTGTATAGAGAGACAGATATATATTGGATATCGCCAGGAATTTGAATAACTATGTTTTTTACATATATAAGTCCTTGGGAATAAAATTAATGTGTTTTCTAATACAACCATTACCACCAAAATATTATAAAAATAACTGCTATAAGATTATTTTCAATATATCTCTGACGTATTATTATTATTATTACTTATAAAATCATATGTACAGTACATAATACTAAAAATTCAATAGCTAAAAAATTAAAAGCATATATTTTATGTACAGTACTTGACTTTTCAAATCTAAAATACATAAAATCGATTTCCTATTTTTGGCTAATATTGGAATAATAATGATTTTGATGATAATAATATTACTAATAATAATATAACAATACAATTATCTAAATGTTAACCTATTTAAAAAATATATACTTCTGATAATAAACTGTTCACATTTGACCTTTAACTTAACATTTACTAAAATTAAAATAAATTATAATTTAAAATTCAACATAACTGTTTTAGTCTTTATTTTTTAATGTGAATTTAATAGCCTCGAGGTATAAACTAATATTTTTAAAGCTTGATTACCTCCACTTTTTAGTTTCCTAGTATTTATTTATTTATTTTTATTGTTCATTTCACCATTGAGAGCACAATTCATCTAGGTTGGTCATCTTATCCAGAAAATTTAATGAATGATCCATTTCGTATTAATGATAATGACACATAGTGAATTACAATGACCCTTTGTGTTTATTTCATAATCACTCCAAGTTAATATTTATATACATACAATAGTATACTAGTTGAATGTGAGCACTATTACGTTCTGGTGTTGAAAATTGTATTTATCTACATCTTAAGTATTTTTGAATGCATCATCCTGTTGATAAGTCAAAATATTGATTTATTAAACAAGTTTTAAATATGGTTTTTTGTTTATATTAAAACTTTATATTGAAAACTATATTTTAAAATTTTTAAAAATGCGGATATATATTTTTAATATAATAAGCTTTATTTCGATTTTAGCTTTGAAATTAAATATTGTATGCACACATCTCAACCGTAAAACAAATATCGATCATGTTTCGGAGATTGAATCGATTACAAAGCATTTATTTGATTAATATCTAAGTAGAATAATACATAGTATAGGAGTTATTATTGAGGATATGTCTTTCAACACATTATAAAATAATATATTAGCCTATATTTCAGCTAGAAATACTATTAGGTTGTTAGTTTTCAAATATATTGATGGATTTTTTATTTTTTTTAGTCGCAGTGTGAACATTTCCATGGTTAAGCCACTCTTGGCAGGATAACCATCCAGAACACATCTAGGTGTCGAATATAAAATGTAAGCTTCAAAATTACTTTTCGGACATAATAATGCAAAATTTATTTTCGGCTGTTTATTATTATGGACTTAACTCTGAAACCTTTTGCTACATAATTTTTGTTTTTCTTGAAATTCTTTAAATACAAATCACCTAGTTTTGGCAAATATTTAAGATATTTAAATTTAAAGTTTATGTAACTTCTACAAATCTTTGATATTATGAAGTTATGTAGGATTGACAAATATTTAAGCTATTTAAATTTAAAGTTTATTTACTTGTTCAAATCTTTGATATTATGAAGTCATGTAGGCTTGACCAATATTTATGGTATTTACAGTTAAAGTTTATTAACTTGTTCAAATCATTGATATTATGAGGTCATGTAGGTTTTACAAGTATTTAAGTTATTTAAATTTAAAAAGTTATTCTTTTGGTGCTATGTTTATTTTTGTTTAACGGCGATGTCATTATGACATGGGAAATTTTTAATATTTCCTTTTACATAAAAGGCTAATATAATAATTTAGATATGAGAGACATTTATTAAATTAAAATTAAATATATTCACTTGTCGCTAATCTTATTATGATATTTCTATGAGGTCAGTTAGACAGAGCAAATTAATAGTCATATATTTACATCATAAATTCTACCTTTTTCAGTACCTTTTATATTGTTGTTATTTGAAGTAATGGTGAGGTTACGCCCATTATTTGCTTTGGAGATCTTTTTGAGGCCCTATTATAGTAGAATATAACCATGTCCTATTGTGGGTGTCCATCACACTATTTGTTTTATTTAGTTAAAGTCCATCTGACTATTGAATTTTCATAATTTTGATATTATCCAAGCATTATAATAAAAAAAAGGTTTATTATTGTGAGTAAACTATTGTTTTTTATTGAAGCCTTTTTTGAAATTATTGATTGTTTTAACAATGTTGGATGAGATATATATCTATTTGTTATTGATTAAATAAAATTAATCTAATCCCGTTATCTAGCAATGTGTTAACTTCTATTCAGGTTTTATTTTAGTATCATACCATCTTGGAGATAACCTTATTTTCTAGTTAGGCTACTGCTGAGTGGATTTTGGATAACATGATTGTATATATTATTTCATAATATTTACTTTTTTGACGTCCTATCGGCTCACTCTTCATTTATCTTTTCTTTATCAATTTACCTTGTCACTTGTATGCCCACTTTGGTCATGTAAGGGAAAAAGGGGCTACATAATTATTATTCAGGAAAAATGGACCTACCTAAGAAGAATAAAGTGGTTGGTAGTTGGCGCCTAAATATCAAATTAATTCTATCATTTATATTTAATTTTAAGTATATCTCGATCTATTAGTAGTAATATTAATAATAATAAATAAAAATATAAATTTTTATTTAATAATTTTTACCACAATTTTGACACGAGTGGCAAACCAGCATTTTTGTATTGATTGACATCATAATGGGTAACTACAAGGTACTATTACTACTGTTTCAGTGTAATTGCTTATGTTGTCGACATGGGATGGTCTACATTAACAATTTATCTATTACATGCTGAGTTGAGTCTAAGTAAACATTCTTAAGACACTTAGAAAATGATCATTTTTGTGTATCTATTTAAAATATATATTTAAATTAAAAAACACTATTTTATTTAATGCTAACTAACTGAATTTATCTGTACTTGATTTAAGATAAAATTTAATCATTAGTTGGTGTTAAAAATTTCAAAGCATCTCATAGCCCTACATTTTTATCTAAACATACAATCATTTTAGCTTTTAATAAACTAATTTAAGAGCAACTAATTTTTTATTGAAAACAAAATTGTCAAAATTTGTTGGAATATTTTTATCATTAATTGTTAATTTGAACCCTAGGACATACCTAATCTCTTGAAGCACTAACAAACAAGCTTTAATTTAAGATTTAGAGTATTAAATAGAAAAACTCTTTTGATTTTAGGTGCTATTCATTTTTGTTCGTTTAGTGTCTATCATGACAATAATTAACATCTTATATCTTGTTCACCCACTCCGGTGGCCGTGTGGTCTAACGTGCCAGTCTCATGTTGGACTAGGCTGCCGAAGATGGGGATATTTGGGTTCGAATATCAGTTGGGTGCACAGAAGGGGGATTTCCTAAATAGATTTCTACTCTCACCCACGCAAAGTCTGGTGCATTACCTCTAAGTTAATCCTTCCTAATTTTTAACTCATTAGTTTTATTAGTGCATAAATGTATAACCCGAACAGGTAATAAGGCGCGGTGCTAAAATAAAATACTTCTCGATTTTTTAATAGGAGAATATAAAACCCACTACAACATTTCAATTATTTATGTGATGCTCATACAAACAGCTGGTACTGAAAGTGTACTTTATATCCTCCTCCTGGATCCCAACATTTTAATTGATATTAAAGCCAGATTGAGACTGTAGTTAATACTAAATATATGTACAATGTTCTATCAATAATTTGTGTCAAACGAATGAAGTGTTTTGATGAAATGTATAAGTGTATTTATAACATTTATCAAAGGTGGTGATAGCTCTTTAATCTAAACTGTTGGTTTGGCGGTGTATTTTGGAGGAAATTAGGAAATTAGCACGTGGAAACACCATTATTAATTATTTATACAAGAAAATACATATTTATGTACCAGCTTGACATGTGAGCTTCATTCAACCACTACTTCAGGTGCAATAGCCTGAGGCGTGGTTGAGAAACTTTAAAAACTTGCTAAAATTAAATTGTTCAAAGCTGTGTCTTTCTTCATGAGGGGAAAAACTAATAAAATAGTACTTACAATGAACTACAAATCCTTCTTAATTCAGCATCTTCCACACGATGATAAACATTATAACCTATTCAAGGTTTTATAGTCAGCGACACAAGGAAAATACGTTTAGACACTCAAAAACATATTGATTCACTCTTATATTCCAAAATTTATATTCTTTGATGTCTGAATCTTTGTTTATAATAAAGATTTTTTATATGAAATTAAATAATCAACTTGGTAACATATCAATACAACATATGTCGGAATGGTCATTTTTCAAGAAAGTCATACGATTGCTATATATTATTATAACGTCTCTTTGAAATGAATAATTATTTTACTAATAAAGCCATTTAAAAAAATTAGAATTACTTATAATCATATTTTGAATATAATTTTTTGATATTATATTATTTATGAATTATATAAACTGACATTTTAATAAAATGTCTTGAATTTGAATTTCTTTAAAAATAATGAGCTACATAGACTGATAAAATTAATTACAGGAAATATAGCTCCTATCTTATTTAAATAAAGTATTGAAATAATAATTATTATAATACTAATTATATTTCAAAGTTATTTGTGAAATTAATTTTTTTATTGTGAATTAATCACATATTTGCTCTTTAATTAAATAATCAATAAAAGTAAAAATGAGCTAGAGTATTAATTACATGAAATATTTTTATTATAAATTTTTTATTCCAGCTCTAATGCATCGCGTGCCATCCACTTTCTAAAACGTCTAGCCATACTTCCATTTGAAAATTAACTGGTATTGTTTAATTTACCTTTACTTACGTAATATCTATGAGTGCTTATTTTATCTTGGGAAGAGATCGTATCAAGAGAGTATATTCATGTCTTCCGTGGTAATGATGGTGACACACATATTGACAAATTTGTCTTTTTATCACAATCACTCAAAATTAACATTTCCACATCTAGGATAGTATTCCTGTTCTTCAGGTGCGGGTGTTGGTTTTTTCTTTCGTGTAAATTATTGTTACATTAATAATTATTTCAATAAATCAAAACATTTAATAACTAACAAAAGTTTAACTACATAATATTTTATGTTTATTTAAACATTTTTTATTTTAAGTTTATATTTTAAAATGAATTTAACCATATATAATTTACTATGCTTGGTTTGTATTCTTGTTGTGAACTATTATAATATCGTTTGTGCAAATATCAAACTAAGCGCACACAAAAAACATGTTTTAAAAATTGACTCTATTGCTAAACATTTATTTGATTATTATCTAAGTGAAAAAATAAACAATATTGTATTTATTACTGAGGACAATTCTCTAAAATCTTTGGAAGATAGCCTACTACGTTATATTTCAGAAAGTGCTACTGTTAAGTCATTAGTTTTCAAATATATTGATGAAAATGAAAGTAAAGTGTTTAACAACACAGATAAATTTTCCACGGCGATAGAAGTAGGAGGGTATATTTGGATTGCTAATAACTTCAATAAGAGTAAAATCGAGAAAGGTTTTGATAGCATTACACGTTCAAAAGCATTGAGTACCGACGCTAATTCATATATTATATTCTTACATCAAACACAAAGAAGAATTTTGTTGAATTGAAATATATTTTTGAATACTTTTGGATGAAATACAAAATTCTCAATCTCTTCATAGTATTTTGGACTGACTACAACTATGATTTAAACATACGTATCATAAGCCAATATCAAGTGATGATGGCGTATATCTACTATCATATAATCAGTTTAATGGCAACCTCAAAACAATTGCTATAAACCATTCAGTGACAAATGAAATATTGACAAATTTTGTTGTTGATAAATTAAGGAACATACATGGTTACACTTTAAACGTTTCTTTATTTTTTCATCCTCCAATGTTAATTTGATGAATGATAAGATGGGTAGGCAAAGTACCACAGGGCTACATGGAAATACTATTACCATAATCATGAATCAAATGAATGCAACACCCAACTACTTAAGACCCTCAGACAACAAAATGTATGGTTTGATAGAAAAGAATGGTTCTTTGAGTGGTGCTCTTAAAAACGTATATGATGGCCTCACTGAGATAAGTGGAAACTCGGATATTATCAGTAGTAACATAACGAAATACGTAAAATTCACTTATCCTTTCAATCAGGATGATGTTACATTCTTAGTCCCAAAAACAAAGGAATATCCTGAATATATGAACATACTTTTACCTTTCCCTCCTGAGACTTGGGCTATTTATCTAATCACATTTCCTATTTTGGTTTTTGTTCGGGCCTTTACTATTTATTGGAGCTCAATTCAAATAAGTGTCCACAGTAAATGGGATATTATTGAAATGTTTAGAATTTTTATATATGGGGCCACTGTGTATAAATTAAATACATCCAGTTACCGAATATTGTTTATATCGTGTTCGATGTTTGTCGTTTTGATGACTAATACTTACCAAGGATCTTTATCTAGTTATCTTACAGTTCCAAACTACCAAAAAGATATAAATACTTTGGAACAACTTTATGATAGCAAATTGGATATATTACTGTTCCCTATATCAGCCACTCAAATTGATCCTCATACTGACGATAAGTTTATAGATTACTTTTTGAAGCATAAAAAGATAATACATAATATAGAGTAGCATTGCTTTCTGTTGCGCGATTTAGGAATGCAAGTGTATTGATAACAAATTTTTAGCAAACTACTTGAATAGAAAAATGGGTAATTTTTATGGAGAGAGGCCATTGTTGCATTTGATACAAGAGTACCTTGTGAAATCTCAACATTCTTTCATAGTAAATCAGAACTCGCCTTACTTTAAGCGTTTCAACAATATAACCTCACAAATATATGAAAGTGGGCTGTATTCGAAATGGAAAGAAGATATTATGTATGAAGCCTCATTGATAGGTAGCAGTAATCGTACCTATATATCAATAAAACCCTTATTAATGGAACACTTGCAGACACCATTTTATATCTAGTGCTCTGTCATATATTAAGCACGGTTGTTTTTTTCGGGAATTAGTTCATAGTATTATAAATAATAAATGTTATTCACGTATACACAAGAACACAATTTTCACCACTGAAAAATAATTTGCAATTCATAAATATGAATATTTTATCAAATTAATTTAAAATTATAAATTGTGTTATTATGATAGTATAATATAATATAAATTAAAGTATATTAAAATAATTAAGTAATTAATATAAATATAATTAATGTCAATATAATATAAGTATTTGTCATATTATTAATATAAGTATATATAATATAAATTAAAGTATTTAAATATAAATATAAGTATATTGAATATAAATATTAATTAATGTCACACTTAATAAATGTTAAGGTCTTTCATTCTTTATATAGTCTATATATGTATATATGAAGATTTTAAATAAATATTTAGCATAAAAATTGTATTAAAATACATTTTTTGTAACAATGTGACCAGTGCATTTTATTCTTCTCTTTTATAATATATCAAAATTTTATTTTATTTAATAATTATTAATACGTGTTTGGGATTTAAATTAATATTATATAACTTAGATTTTTACCAAAATAACAACACTTAGATAGACCCAAGAGTTTGTATGTTCAGGCACCATAGTTTTAATGTAAATACTAGCTAACCGTAACCAACATTAAAAGTTTCTAACATATATTTAATACATATGTTACGTAAAACTCTTTGACAAAATTGAAAACGCGCATACACTTAGATGTTTCAAACTTGACCAAAAACTTTCAAAATTTATCTTTGAAATATATGAAATTAAAATATTATTTTTAAATTTAGTTTAAAAAGATAAATATAATGACACAATATTATTTTACAAACAAACTAGAAATAAAGTAATCATCTTTGATTTTTTGTATATCTTATTTCTTCTAATATATTAATAAAATCAAAAGTTTGTGTGTTTGTCATGAGCTTTGTACGATATCTACTGCACGTAGAGGTCTGAAATTTATAATTACTAGCCCTGTGCACCAACATGTGCACCTTGATGCAAGAATTTTAATATTGGTGTTTGACTTATTTAAATTAGTAAAAAACTGGTTCGAAAGAAAGAGAATTAAGATATAATTCTATGTCTGTTTGAAGAAGAGAAATATTATTATTTTATTATTATTATTATTATTTATTTTATTATTATTATTATTAGCACCACGTCTTACTACCGTTCGGGTTATACGCACTTACGCTAATGTGTAATGGTATGGTGATTGTGAGATGAAATGAAGGACCTACAGTTTACGTGGAATCCGAACCACGGTAGAGGCCTGGCATTCCCCACATTCACAAAGATGTCTTGTCAAAGGTGAAGGAAGGGTTTGGAAATCAAATAAATCTGGTGCCGGGAGAAGAAGAGAAAAATGTTGACAGGTGTAACCACGCAATCCATAGCGTGGTTAACCCATGCAATGCCAGGTACCTCTGAAGTATGTCATACACCCCTTAATAATATTAGTGAACAATTTTGATAATTTTAACAATAGAATTTCAACCAAAAAAATACAAATTATTTAACCGTATTCATAAAATTCAAAAAAACTTTTAAATGAGCTATAGCAACATAGAGAATAAAAAGCTATACCTTTTAAAAAATATTAACTTTTTTTCTGTACTTAAAAAAAATATATATCTCTACAGGTTTAGTCCGTACTCTCTATACCTATAGTATTTTAATCGCGTTTACATTCAGTCACAACAGATATTTAAAGCACACAATTAAGATGTGTTAATTTTGTTTCTGAAAAAAGAGAGCATCTACAATCGTTTGTCGGAAGACATGACCTGAATATAAATATGTAGCTTTTATAATTTACAAAAATATGTTGTTTATTTACGGAACTTAAGCCAACTTATCTACATATATATACAGTTATGTTTATTTTAATAATCCTTTAAAAGGTATTTTAGAGGATTATTAGAATACACATAATTGTCAATAATAACAATGCTAAGATTATGAAAATTATTTTAATAATATTAAACTAAAATATTTTACATTTTTTTTTAATTTGAAAAATAACACCTTACACAGGAATTGAAACCGGGAACTTTGGCTTAGTACGCAAATGCTCTACCACTGTGATATCCAAGAGTCACCCCGTGTCCAGTGTTATGCCTCACTCACAATTTAAGGCAGTGTATATGATACACGTGCAGATATCGTCAGCTAAATAAGATAATATGATATCAGGTAACACAGATATCTTCTACCCCGTAGTGCTTTATACTGCCAATAGTATACAATGAACAACTTTATGAATTCAATGCATATATCATAATTAAGTAGCCAAGTTACTATAATTGTGAGATATGGTTTTAGCCGCACTGGCCAAGCATTTTGAAATATATTTTATTTCTTAGCAAATTCACAATTAATGTTTACATTCTCGTTATCTTACAGGTAGAGAAAGTATTGTGATCGTCAAAAAATTTGAACTCGAGATTTTGATGAATCTCGACGTTTCATGACCCCCTGAATCCGAAAAAGTTGATTTTGAATTTCCGCTGTCTGTCTGTCCGTCTGCTGGCTGTCCACACCTCCGACTAGAGCCTAAACTATTTATCGATCGGGCTAAAACTTGGTATATAGGGTTTTTTGGAATAGGATATTCAATGAATCGTCGCTTCTCCTATCCAATTGAAGAAGTGACGAATAATATTACAATAATATAAAATGAAGGCTTGAGAAGGAAAAAATATAAGAGAGGTATAAAGTTTAACAAATCAATTTATTTAAATTTAAAATGTTAATAAATTACATAAGGTTTAAATATACATTATAACTATACAGTCCTCTCTTAATTAAGATAAATAAATCCATTACTATGATACAGTAGCCCCAATAGGGAACTATTGATGAAAACACCTTTGTTGTACTTGCAATCAACACAAGCAAGATTGAGTCTATAATACATTTGAGAGTAACACTTAATTAGGACTTAATACACATTCCGTTACAAAGGTGAATCTAACTCAACACAACGACAGTAAAAATAGGAAGAAAACAATAATTTAAAGTTAGGCTGACAATACATAGTATCGATCTAGCCTCACGATTACTGGACATAGACTTTGTAATGTAACTGACTTGCCTCTGAAAAGTATGTGAAAGCATTGACAATAATATCGTTCCTAATTTTATAAACGTATTTAATTTTATTTAAATTATATAGTATATTACGTGGCGTTTAAAGCACTTCTTCTTATAAGAAGGCAAAAGCCACTGATCAGTGACGTCACGCACGTGACATTGTAAAGTCAGGTTGACAATTTAAGATTTTAAATAATAACTTCCTCATCTCGAAGGTACGAATAAGATTTTTAAATGTAACTTGAGTCATTTTCCGGCTCTAGAACCTCCCAGTAAAACCGAGATGTTTTTGTCTTGATATTTTGTTTTTATAAACTAAACCTTCTCGAAGCTTCCATGAGCAATGGATATATACGAAGGATGGTGCAATGTAAGGCCACTTGGCGTCCAGTACTGCTCACTACTCACTAGTCACTAGCACAGCTCCTGTCCGCGATCCCTACAATAGGCCGCGTATATATTTCACGACATGATCTATTTACTCTAGAAACAAACTGAGATTTTAAAAATAAAAACATGTCAACATAAAAAAGTATGTATTAATTATACAATAACTCTTTAATTGGCGCTCGATCACGGGGCTATAAATACCAATTAACTCACAACATCAAAAAACCGTACCGATTTAATTAGTGCTCGACCACGGGGCAATTACCAGCTAATTAAACGGTGTAACTTCAAGCGACGCTCAACGCGACGAACCAGAACTTCACAACTTGAAAAGGATTTACATTTATTATAGTTTAATAATAGTTAACGATATCAAATTCTAGTAATTCCTAGTTAAAATATTTACTTCAATGGTAGGTAGATGAGATAGCTAGTATGAGTTAACTCTATAGTGAGTTAAGTAACACAAATAATAAACTCCAGCTAAAGGAACTATCAGTTTATATATGGTAAATGTCGAGCTACCAGGAGTCAAAGATGTAAAGATACTATGGCCGGTCAATTTATAAATAATACTGCCTAACCATAGATAGTATATTTATATTTCCACCCTATCTAGGGCACACTATAACAGTGCAAACAATTATTGTATTAACTAGTAAAAACGGCAACCCGAAGGCAGCCCGGAGACTGTGCACTATCCACGCGGGCCACTACTAAGAACTAGTAGCGCTCCCACAGATTGCACACCGTAAAAAGTACACAAAGAAAAATAATAGTGAAAATAATAATCCAGTATGAGTTATCTTAAAATTAACTCCACTTGGAGTAAGAATCAATACGTTAAAATTAGATAAAATCTACTCACATTTTTGTGATGGGTGAGTGTAGACTGTATATGAAATTCACTAAAGTACAACCGACAAACTACAATCCATCCAATGGTTCTGAGAAAAGAATTCATCGTGACACCTCAAAAACTCAGTGAGGAAAGGTGAATTTATTTCTACCATGTGAGATCTTCGGTAGTGGTTCCCGCCATAATATATTAAGTATTTCAGTTATTTAAATACGTATATATTATAATCAAAGCCTTTTAGCTTTTTACCTGTAATTGAATTATCATACATTATTATCTGGGAAAAACAACAGTATTTACCAGGAAATTCTCTGATTGAACTTCATCTATATATATATCAACTTAAATACATTTTAATATTTTACTTTGATCTATTATGGCAAGTTGGAGAGACCTTTCATTTATATGTTATAAAGTTTATTCTTATAAGTCGAGAAGTGAGAATAACACTAAACTGAACATCTAATTTTTTACATTTATTATAATATACCTCTGGTTTATAAATAAAATTAATTTAATTCTAGTCACTAGCTATTTCAATGAGTGTACTAGAAATTATTAGATAAATATCTTAAAGAATAAAACCTGATTCAGAAAATACAAAAATTTTACGTTTCAAATGGTCTTTATAATGTTAAAATATGTTTAAGTATGTATTTGTTACGTATTATATACAGTCAAACTTGGCTACGATGGCCTCGGCTGTTTCGGCAACCATGGCGTGGCGTTATTTTTCAATGGTCAAATCAAACCTATTGATGTTATAAAAATCTCTGTTTTAACGTCACTACCACTAGGTTGTAGCTTGAAAAACATCTAAGAGAGCGTACTTTGAGTTTCATTTGAATGATTGTATGTGTAATTTTAAACTTGTTTGAATTTTAATGTAATATGTTCGTAGGAAATATATTACAGTATTGTAAAAAGTGCTTGTCGTGATGCAATGGAGCTGTATGGCTTTAGAGCTTACCCCCTTTTTAATTGTTTTTAACTCTCGCCTATATCAATCAAACCAGTCTGCGTGGGCGAACTCACCTCTCGCAAGGAAAATCACTTATGTTTACAATGTTGCTTGGAACATTCCAGAGTGTACACGTACTAAATCTCATCACAGTTTTTGGGTGTTTTATAAGTTCAACGTTAGTTTCAGTAGTCATTGTGAATTTTATATGTAGGTCTACATTTTTAAATAATGACCAGTTATATTACCCATAAAATCTATGTCTATTCAAGAGAAAGTAGATTACATTAGCCTGTGAGAGTAGACGGAAAAAGACTGATGTATGCTTTTAGATTTGATTAGTGAAGTATCTTGTTGGTATATATTTTTTAAAAGGATACACAATCAAAGGAATTTTAAGAAGATTGGGGACAAAATTATGAAATGCAAACATACTGATATGGATCCAGATTTTTTGAAGTGGTTCAGACAGTTTTGAAGTACAGATATTCCTGTGAGTGGACCAATTTCGAAATAAAAAGTTACAGAATTTGGAAACTTGTTTGGTATTTAATTTGTATGCTCCAACGGATGGTTAGAACGTTTTAAAGCCAAATTTCGATTATGTTTGCAAATATTTATTGTGAGGCAAAAAGCGTAAAATTAAACGTTACAGCCGATTGGGTATTTTACAAAAAGGTGGTTACAAAATAAAATTAAAAATTACTACCTAAAAGAGGCCTAAATATTAATTAAGCTAATACAGTAAAAGTTTTTTTATTTCGTATTCTTCATTTATAAATTAAACTCAATTTGTGATTTGTGAAATTGGAGCTCTTTTATAACGTCAATCTGACGTAACGTCAAAATTTTTTGGCCTTTTCGATGACACTATAACCAAGATCAACTATATATATATATAGTATTATAAATAAATTAAGTATATAAAATCATCTTATTCCACAAGAAGATTTTCCATAAGCGACTACACTATGACCTTATATTATAAAGTAAGCTATTGTGTAAACATGCATGAGAACTTTAATGTTTTTTGGATAGATGAAGTTTATACAATGATTCAAAACTCTTTGATTATTGGTGTGTTTTATAGGTATTGAATAGTTGTTATGGATTATATAAAATAACCGTATTTGTGTACTTATTGAGCCACATCTTGTCCATCAAGGCTAGTCGAATATATACTGTACACTTCTTAATAAATAGGGTTAAAAAGGTAGCATTTAAAGAAAATGTTGTCACATTAGCTTGGAAATATTGTGAAAAACTAATATGGAAAGACACTTACAGAACATGCAGCTGGGCTTTATGCTTCCCTCCCAAACTTTTAATCACCAAACTAGACTATACCAGATTGACGTCCTAAATCATAAATGTAGGTGAATGATTTAGAATAGACTTTATATATCCCTGTAAATGGCATTAAACACATCAGGGAATATCTTTCTCCTCACAAAAAAACCAACAAAAAACACATTTATAGCTTAGTATATGATAATTTAAATAGTACCATACTTAATGCAGCTAATTGATCAACTATAACTAGTTACATACATTTTATGGTGTAGTATAATTAAAGGCACAGTTTAAATATATAAATTATACTGAAATTCTATAATAGTCAATAGTTAAATAATAGTTCAATATTATTTATGAATCTAAATTAAATATTTTATCGTTATAGACTATATTTTACCTAGACATAATTACAATGTATGAATAAAACATAAAAATTATTATAATTAAATTTACAATTTCCATTCAGTTCAAACATTAAGTAGACCAATGTTATATTAGAGAATTTAACAAATCGTAGTAATGTAAAAAATATTTCAGGAATCATTGAAAAGATTCGTACAAGGAAAATACATAGTTTATGAGAGGTGTGTGGTGAGACAGAGTGAGAGATGATGGCTGTTAGAACACAGGACCAAGGGTTGGAGCTAGCTCATGCTATTGTATGTACGTTTAAAACATAATCACATAACAAGCCATAGCAAGTTAGGTAGACACAATTTATGTCACTACATAGTATCTATGTAAGCCTTTCAGGCCATAGTTACACCCCCACTCGCTTGTATTGAACGTGACTTCCCACCCTTGAATGAAGAAACGACAGTTTGGCTTAATTGTGAGAGTGGAAAAATATATAAGAAAATGTTAAAGTCTACGTCTAATACAAGGGCGTCAACTTGTGGAATTTGTCTAAACTATCTAATCATAGGATTAATATAATATGCCTGGCACGTTTATTTCTGTAATTATAATATCCATTTAAAACTTACTTATAAATTATTTTCCCTCTGGCTTAAAGGATGTATTTCGAGTCCTGGCTAGACACGTAAGCATTTCTTATAGTCTCTACTATTATGGTTGGTGGGGGTAATGAATGGTCTAGTAGATCTTGGCCATTCGAACTTATCTTACCTCTGCTCACCTGGCTTGTGAAGGAATTCATTTTGGAGGTGGATACAACCCCCAGAGAATAGGATGATACGTGAGAATGATGATGGTTTAAAGCAGAGGAAACCTACAGTTTAACGTGAGTTCCAAACCTCGGAGGGGGCCTGGTATTCCACACATTCAGAAAGCGTGAAGACATACACTTTGCCAGAGGTGAAGGAAGTAAACAGATAAATCTGTGCTGGGAAATAAGTTCGAACCCCAGACACCTAGCACAGAAGTCAGGCAAATAACCATTAGACCACCAGGTCCCCCCCCCCCACCCTCCACAGTCGCTAGTCTTAGGCTTAATACAAATGTAAAATATCTTTTTGCATGTTCTTAATATCCTATTTTTTATACAAAGAAAGGAGTAGGAAGGACTTTGAGAAATTAAATAAATGGCACGGAGCTCTGGACGGATTTTCTCGCTATATTGTTTAAAACATGAAGATATTTACCCAAAATTCGTAATATAGTAAATACTAATGAAACCGATAATCAAATGCCTATACACACGTAAACATTTGTTAAGTTACGGTTTTAAATTTTATAATTATATTTTTTTTAAATTAACGTCTTAATTAGTATATCTGGACGAATATAATATATATATATATTGGGTCCACAAGGGTCAACACTACGTATTAAAATTTGGAATTATATTTAAAATGTTCGGTATTTTAGAAGGGGATGCACATATATTGGCTATTGAGAGAGATATACCATTGCAGTATAAGGGGAGGATTTGGGAAGAAGGAATGGAGGGTGCTCACCCCCTTAAAAATAAATTAAACCAATTAAATCAATGTAATGTCACTACTAGTTTTATTGCAAGCATACTACCTCACTAACAAAATTTCATTTTTAAAATTTTTATTGGTAATAAAATTAAATGATTAATATCCGTTAATAATTTTAAATAGTTAAGACAGTTACATTAAGTATTAGAGTGGTTAAACTACCCAAATTTAAGTTGCACGTCTCATTCCTTGTTGCACGAATCTTGTTTAAGTTTAATTTTATTTTATCATTTTTATTATTACTATTTCTAGGGTTAGAAATTAATAAAGATCTTTAAAATAATATACATATAAATAACGTGTGTTAAAAAAATCTTTGAATATTACCACACACATAATGTGTTAATATGGCTTAGTGGTAGAATTTCGAGTTAGTATGATTAAAATAACTAGCTATAATATAGAGTTGAGTTAAAGTTCGATTGTTCGAAAACTGAATAGTTATATTTCTATTGTCTAATTGATTTAATAGATAAAAATCTCTTTATATAATATTTGTTATAATGTTTAAAACTTTTTACCTCTTAATAATCACCATTAGTTGATATTCTTATTATTTGCCTAAGGTATATTTCAACACGTATCGTAAATTTCGAGTTACAACCTTCATTAGCGGATTATTTTCAAATTTAGCTTTACACTAAATATTACTTAAGGAATTAATCTAAGTTTTCAAGTATTTGTATGTCAAATGTCTTGTTGTGCCTCTCCCAACCCTCGACCCGATCCTGATGGGAGCACCCTAGTCCGTCCCTCCTTCATGAAAATCTTGGATTCACCCTGTGCTCTACAAATATTTCCCCTAAGATTTTAAAAGAAAACAACATCTATTTCTTATTTACCTACTCTATGGCATTAGAGAATTATGGCATTTAAACTTAATGAGTATCTCTTCACAACTAGAGCTCACAAAATTGTACCAATATATTTGCCAATATCTTCGCAATAATTGGTTTTATAAAAACATTTTTTAAAT